>JAQQZX010197058.1:0-17807 GCA_030068355.1 Notoglanidium maculatum
GCCTACTTAGATCAAAAGGTGCAGGCTATTTGTTAGTGCCTCGAATAATGAAGGCTACAGCAGGGGGAAGAGCTTTCTCTTACAAAGCCCCTCAATTATGGAACAGTCTTCCATTTAGTGTTCGGGACTCAGACACAGTCTCAATGTTTAAATATAGGCTGAAAACATATATGTTTAGTCAAGCATTCTGTTAATAACCTTTTACTAGGTAAAGGAGCAGATCTGGCGGGTTCTCAGGCATAGAATGTTATGGTAAACTGTTTGGATGCTGTCGGCACCCACTCTCTCACGTTTACTCAAGTTTGTTGACTGTGGAGTGGCTGGCCACTCTATGTCCCAGGGCGCCCTCATGTCTGTGTTACCTGCTGGCTCTCTCTTTTGGTTATGCTGTCATAGCTAGCCCTGCAGGAGTTCCTGCTTGCACTCGGGTTAGCACACGATATACTCTGTTCCTTACCGCTAGCTGACCATGACCATACCTAACAATCTGCTTTTTCTCTTCTCTTTCCCTCTCTCCCTCTCTGTCTGTCTGTCGACCTGCACTTGCTACTCCTGAGAATCCAGTGATCCTGACCCCTGCTGCTTTCCGGGCCTGCCTGACCCATCCCGGTGTCCTACTCCTGGTTGGAGTCATCACTTGGAAACCACTTGCTCCTGTTAAATATGGCACCATATAAACTGCCTCAACATACACTTAGAACTGTGATGATGCCGTTGGACTGCTGTTGACATGAGCGGTTCTGCTACAATGGCAGAGGACTCAAATCACCACGAACAGTCTTGCACTCTAAACTTGACCCTATTACTAAAGTGTGTTAGTTGTAATTGCACTATACAGTGTGACCCAAATGAAGATGGTATCCCTTTTGAGTCTCAGGGAACTTTTCCTTGCCGCCATCGCTGTCACCACAGGCTTGCTCATTAGGGATATATAGATAAATGTATAGATTCATAAGTTTATATTCAGAATTTATATACTTTTTTGAAGCTGATTTGTAACAATGACTGTTGTTAAAAGAGCTATACAAAGAAAATTTAATTGAATTGAATTGATTTCAGCTGAACTCAGACAGCTTCTTAAAACAAAAGATGAACACAAAAGCCTTTTTGAAATATCCAAGTACAGACTACAAAAGGCAATCAAAGCTGCTAAGGTGGACTAGTCCAAAAATCTTGAGAACCAGTTTTCTTCCAATAAGCCATCTCCAGTCTGGACAGCAATACAGACAACAACTACAAAAAAAAAATACCATCAATTAGATGACCATCAACTGCCAATACACTCAACCAATTCTATTATAAGTAAAAACCATATTCACACATCACACTGCCCACTCTTCCAAAGCTCACACTGGCCTCATTCACACCCCCAGCTAACTTCCCCTGCATCCACCCCCACCCCCCCACTCAAAAAAATCAATGTGGGGGATTTAAGCAAGGTCTTTAGAAGACAGAATATCATGGTTTGTGTACTGTCTCCCCAGTCACTCTGAAGCCCTGTGCATATTAACTGTCACCTCTCTTTCCAGCTATTTTCATTCAGTCTCTGGATCTCTGCATTGTTCTTGGCTGTTTCAAAGCATCAACAATAATACCTGTTTCAAAGAAAGCCAGAGTCTCTGGCCTGAATGACTACAGACAAGTGGCCTTTTCCACTGCATGGCATCGGTTTGACTCCTCTCTACTCGCCTATTTGCTTTTCCATTAGGCTTGTGAGAGTTGTGGATAGTACCTGGTAGCCGGTAATATTTTTGGTATCACCTCCGTCAAAGTTCCAAGTGAGCTGAGGTGATACCAAAAGGTGACATGAAAACGCTGCAGACTCTTGATTGGTCAGACAGAAACGTCACTATCACTGCGTCATTTCTGATTTATTAATTATACTTCACTGACTTTATGTGTGTGAACACAAAAAATCAGAGTTCAAACTATCAAATGGATATCACACAATGGTAAAGGCATAAAAAGCACCATCAGTTTACAGGTAGCAAAAAGAAGCTGCACTGTAAGTGTTATTTGTACTGTAATGGGGAAGGTGCAGTGCTAGCAAACCGGTAACCTGGTTGCCTATTCTCAAATTTTGCTGCTGGTAACTCGTTTAAAATTAGCCAGTCTGTACTGATATTTTGCCTAACCCTCTGTAACTAAAACTGAAAAGTATACATGTACTCTACACTTCGTCTTGTGTTTTCAGTATGCAAATTAAAGCAAGTCACAGACCAAAGACTCCTGCCTTCATTAGAGACCAGTTGAGACCCTAACTTTTAGTAAGACAGGCAGAATCCTGCTTCAATCTGAGTAATGCCACAACGTAATGTTTGATTTATTACAAAACTACCCATAACTTTGCCAATTACATTTCCATAACAGTTTTACTAACAGAGGGTTAAGCAAACTATCAGTACAGGTAGGCTAATTTTAATTGAGTTACTAGCAGCAAAACACCCAAAAGTCACGAAACTCCAGCAAAAGTAATACGTGCCGAAGAGGAAAGGGAATCTGTATCCTTGAGCTGGACGACCTGCGCCTTCACTTTTACACCACTTCATACTGCAGAACTATGATGGGCCAACAAGATTTTAATTTTATTTGTCAGTTCAATGTATCCAGAAATGTTCCCATGTGTGTCACGTTGAAAATGACATCACAGTATGGCATCACTATGACAACCAGCTACAAATGAGGGGTTAGTGGAAAAGCAACTACTGATACCAAAAGCGATACAATGCAGTGGAAAAGGGCCCTTTCACTATCTATGGTTATGAAAGAATTTTAGAGAGTTGAGCTGTCATATCTTAAAACCATCATGGACCCATTGCTTGATCCCCAGCAGTTACAGAGACACCAGGTGTATGGATGATGCGGTCAACAGTCTCGATGTTGGCATGTGGGAATGGGCAACCACACTTCATAATCATGGACCATCAGCACTGGTGAATCTTATTGCTTGGATGGATTGGTGTCTAATTTCTATTCATTCCACCACACTCCACAAGGTGTGCAAATCAGGGGACCCCTCTGTAAACCTCATTAAGTTTGCAGATGACACAACCCTGATTGGACATTCAGAAGCATGATGAATCAGCATACAGAAGGGGGATTGAGCAGTTGGCATCATGGTACTGCTACAACACCCAGCTCAACAGCTCAACACCCAGAAAACTGTTGAGATGGTTGTGGACGTCAGAAGGAATTCACTGTGTCCCACCCATATCCATACAGGGCTGTCACCACTGTTTTTTTCTGGGGACCACAATCTTTCAGGACCTCAAATTGCAGCTCAACATCACCACCATTGTGAAGAAAGCCCAGAAAATCTACTTCCTGAGACACTTAAAGGTGCACAATTCTCCCACACTCTATGATGGTCCAGTTCTACACTGCCATCACTGTCTATGTTTACATTTCAAGCCTCATTGTTTATTTTAGATTTTATGCTCAGATCGGATTTGGCGATCTTAATGGTTCACATTCACAATTACAAGTGACCTGTATCTAACTGTACTGGTAATGCATCTGTTCTCCAAAATGCCATGCATGCGCACCTTCATACATTTTTGTATGAGTTATCTGTGTCACCAACAACAAAGACATATGTATGAGATGGCTAATGGTATTAAAACTGAAAAATGGAAATTTTTGAGCTAATGTAGGCATTGCATTTTGCTCTGGAGGACAGCAAACAATTGGTCAGCTGTAGCTCTGTTCCATTGATGTTTTGCTGCCTATCCAAGACAATTTGTGCTACTGTCATGACCCACTCCTCGCAGCACACGCTTGAGGACTCGGCCGCGCACGCTGTGCTTTTCACATCTCCGTCGCACCCAAAGCGGAAGCACACACTTCCGCACGCTAACGCGAACTACAAGGACTACAGTTCCTGTGAGTACTGGCTCCCAACTCAGGTCGCACTAAGCGGATGCAGGTGCATCAAATTCACGGACAATTATGCCGTGTTTAAAAAGACTTTCATATGCGCTCCTACTTTGCAAAGCATTAGTTTAGCCTCCATGTTGCTACTGCCGAGCCTTTAATTCCCGTGTTTGTGTTCTGGTTTTGGGACTCACTGTTTCTCTGCTTTGGACTACTGTTTCTGCCTTACCTTTGATACTCTGTTTGCTGATCGCTCAACCCCTGTCTGTATATTGGATTACTCTTTTGCCTACCGTCTTTGTACTTCTGCCAAAGAGTGTTTAATAAACACAAACAGCTTTTACCTTTGTCTCCTAACCTGCGCAGGCAGGATTATATTATAAGTACGCACAAGAACCACGTGGCTGCTTGTAGGTTACCTTTAATGTCGCATGCAGATACAACTATGCAGTGAAGGAGTGAACAAGAAGAGAAAGATTGATTCAGGTTTTTTAAATGTTTACTGATACAACACCACCATAAGATCTGGTTACCCCAACACAAGCATATCAATGACCATCCAACAGGCTTGTAAAACAACAGCAGCCAGCTAAATAATAAGCTACAATATACTACTATATACTACTGTATATCGAATATAGCCCAGAGAAATATAAAGTAAAAGTCAGCAAAGCAAACAGACATTCTCATTTAGCATCATCATCATATGACCAGTTAAGCATAAAGATAGTAACAACAATAGGCCACCACAAAACTAACCTGCTACAATAAACAATCAAAAAGCCAAATGAGACAAAGTGAAACAGTATTCCTACATAGTTGAAGTTCATTCTACATTTAGCACTAACGTTAGCAGACTCAGTGTACATCTCTCAGCAGAACCTACACTGCTTAGAGTAGTTTGCATTCTCATTTTAAAAGCCTAAAAATATTCTGTTGTTATCTTTTGCTAATTTTTAGGCTACATATTTGCTTATTTACTTGTTTATCTTATTTAACCAAGATAAGCTAAATCTGGCAAACATTGACAACATCATGATTATGCACCAGAAACCTTGATCATGCAATAACACAAGTCATCATTTTTCAGATGTATTTGTATCAAAATGTGAGTGGACAGAGTAGAGAAAGCAAAAAGAATGCATTTCATTCTCAAGAACATTATTGAATAAAATAAAAATACAAAGGGATCATCTGCTGTTGTCACAATTTTTTTCAAGATAGAATGTTAAGAAATAAACAAAATCATTAAAAAAATTGTATGTGTGGAGCATGTAGGATTATGGCTTGATGGTGCCAATGCAGTATGTATATATGTTTCTGTGTGTTTGCAGGAATTAGACCCGGGATGAGAGACAGACAGAAAAGTCTCAAACCAGCACAGAGCTTTCTGTCCGTGAGTGTGTCTCAGCATATCTCAGCGTAAGACCCACAAATAAGTCCTACTGAAAAGTGAGTGCACTTCTCCCAGTCTCCTCATTTCCCATAGAATCATGAGTGCTACACTCCCCAAAGCCATGGGATTCATGTTACAAAAGAAAGGCTATAGTACTTATTTCTGCTATGGTAGAACATGGTAGAACATCAGTACTACATAGGTCTGTATCCTAACCCCAAACTTTACGGTGTAGACAGCATGATGGCAAAAGACAAGGAAGAATTTTTTTAAGTGACACAAAAGTTTCTGACCAAGTTTCTGACTTCAAGAAAAAGATGGCCAAGTCCATCGTAAATAACATTGACATTTTAAGACAAGGGTGTTTAACCTTTAGAAATAAAATATTGCAAAGCACAAATATCAATACTTTTAAATGCATTAACATTGTCTTTAGTTTAAAAACACCTTAAAAACACATTAGATACCCTGCTGCTTTAAAATTCCATCAACAAACAGAAATAATTTTCAACAGTTTTTATTCAGTGGCTCAGATACTGTTCTGCCATGCATAATCTACCAATTTGACATCCACTCAATGAAGTGAAGTCAAGTTTGCAACTATTTTGTAGATGGTTACTGCCAAGATGGTCCAACATGTAAAGCATTCAATGTTTTTAATAGCTTTTATCACAGGTGCAAAAAGTGATTCCCCTCAACCAAAATATATCCTATTAGTGCAACAAATGGCAATTTTGGAGAAAAGTCAGATAAAATTCAGAGTTTGGAATAGTTTCAACTCAAAAAGACCTATCAGTCAAAAAAAGTCAAGCAGACTCAAATGAACATGATTAGATTTTTAAAAGCAATTTTTTTTACTTGTATCTAAAGTTCTTTTTCTTTTACCTCAAAACCAGCTGCCCACATATGAATGCAACAATGACTACAAACTGATTAACAATTTGTACAACTACGGCTTTTTTTGTGTATTTAAATAAATGGCTCCAAATTTTTACAAATATGACATTGGTAGTAATATTTTTCAAATATATAAAATATTAATAATTAAAAATACTACTTATTTTAGCTAAAGCACTACACATTTTTGGTATAAGGTCATAATTATTGTTTGTTTTTTAAAAAAGGGGGCATTGTAGTTCATACATTTCACATCATAATATGAGTGAAGAGAATCCAGAAGGGAGTGGGTCACAGTGCAGTGACACTGACTGTGACAGCAAGAATGAGAAATATGAGCCAGCTGAGGAAAAGTCCATTTCTAAGACAGGGAGAGAGGAAGAAAGTAAGTGAAATGTACACATTCAATTCCATAGACAGGAGAATGTCAGAAATAGAAACTGAAGATACAATGGAGGATTCTGGAATGAAGGCTGAGGGTGAAGAATCCATAGAGTTAATAAGGCTGTCATTTAGGTAGCACCAACCAGTGCTGGTATAGGTTTTAGTATACCAGAGTGGATCTGGTGGATCAGTGTAGAGCCATACTAAAAGAAAGAACAAAAGCTGTTATATATGAATTTACTACCACTTCCTGAATGTCTTAGATGTGAATTCATGCCAACTTCAGACAAAGAACACACATGCTCGTGACTGTCATGTGCATAGGGTTTGGCTGGACACAATTACAGGTAGGAGACGGCAGTAAAACAAACGTGTTTAATAAACATGGAGGTGAAGCACACAAATCGGAAGGCAGTATCAATATTCACAAATGGAAACAGGTTCAGGCGATCAGCAAACAACACAGAGTAGGCAAAACAGAAGCAGTAATCCAAAACACAGAAAACAGAGTCAAAATACCAGAAAAACCTTTTAAAGAGAGCATGATTGTCTAATTGAAGGAGATGCACCTGTATCCAATTTGCAGTCATCCCAGTAGGATGCAAGTGCTCATGGGAACTATAGTCCTTGGTACGAGTTTGAAGAATAATACGGAAGTGCGTGTTTCTGCGCTATGCGTGACTGAGATTACAGAGAGCACGCTGTGCATGGCAGAGTTCACAGAGCACACTATGCATGCAGCGAGGGGCAGAACATGACAGAACACTAGAGACTGTGGCCGGAGTGGGCATAGTGGTGGCGACAGGAACCAGGTCAGACTCTGGCTTGGACTCTGGCTTGGACTCTGGCTTGGACTCTGGCTTGGACTCTGGCTTGGACTCTGGCTTACTCCGGCTTACTCCTTGAAGCCTGGCAGAGGAGCAATGACATTCCTCAAAGCCTGGCACATGCTCTAGAGCAAAAGCCTCCCTTTTTCTCTCTGAAAGTGGCTGTGGAACACAGGCTGCCTCTTCAGCCTGCCACAGGAGCTCTGGAACGCAGGCCACCTTCTCAGCCTGCTGCTGGAGCTCTGGAACTCAGGCCGCCTATTAAGCCTGCCGCTGGAGCTCTGGAAATCAGGCCACCTCTTAAGCCTGCCGCAGGAGCTCTGGAATGCAGGCCACCTTCTCCGCCTGCTGCAGGAGCTCCAACTGTTTTGCCTCTGCCTCTTCCTTACAAAATGGCCTCAAATCCACAGCAGCATGGCACTTAAGTCAACATGGTTCAGCAGGCGTGGGTGCTCAATGGTGGTCAGGTATTTAGCCCACCGGAGAGCTGGTCCTGTAAGCCAGCGAATCATACACCTCACCCCAATGTCCTCAGCTGGTTTGGCTCTAACAGGCGCTCAAAAAACAGCTGGCACTGGAACAGGAAGCCATTTGTAGGATATTCTAGTCCATCATAAATTGCAGGAGTTTCTATCCAGAAATGCTGTAGAATAAAATGAGGGCATCTTGTGCATGCGGCCATCCTCCCATGATCCTGCTGCCTCCCAGTTTCAGTGAAGCATCCTGTCACATGTGTAGAGTTTGGCTGGACACAAGTGAAGATAGGAGACAGCAGTAAAACAAACGTGTTTATTAAACACGGAGGTGAAAGCACACAAATCGGCATGCAGTATCAATATCCACAAACGGAAACAGGTTCAGGTGATCAGCAAACAACACAGAGTGGGCAAAACAGAAGCAGTAATCCAAAACACAGAAAACAGAGTCAAAATACCAGAAAGCAAACACGGGCAAATACTAGGCTTGGCAATAGCAACACGGGGTAAATCTAATGCTTCGCAAAGTGCTAGCGTATCTGAGAGTCTTTTAAACACAGCGTGATTGTCTAAATGAATGAGATGCACCTGCATCCAATTTGCAGTCATCCCAGTAGGATGCAAGTGTTCGTGGGAACTGTAGTCCTTGGTATGAGTTCGCAGAAAAATGCTGAAGTGCATGCTTCCACACTATGCCCGACGGAGATTACAGAAAGCACGAAATCTCTGCAGAGTTCACAGAGCACGCTATGGGTGCAGCGAGGAGCAGATCATGACAGTGACCAGTTGAATTTTAAAGCATCAATTGCTTTAATTGATCACTGGGGGATTAATTAAAATTAATTTTAATTGGGCACTGATCTACACTGGGTCCGTGCAAAATTGCTGTTTTGGGTCAACCAAGTGTAGCTTCTGTTCCCAAGAGAAGGAACCAGGTCAACACCTGACTGTTTTGAGGGATTTAGAAGAAAGAAGTGAAAGAAGAATAACCCATGTCTTAGTGATATTTTCCTATCTCTTGTCTTTTAGGACTTCTGTGAAAATCTGATTAGGTTTTAGGTCATATTTATGCAGAAATATAGAAAATTCTAAAGGGCATACAAACTTTCAAGCACCACTGAATCTCACTTAACAGTTTTCTTTATTTTTAGAAGCTCAGTCACTGGTATTAGTTACAGAACATTGCAGTGAATCCTGGTTCATGAAGAAATTATTTGTGCTCATGCAGTGTGGAGATGTACTGTTTTTCCGCTTACTCCTGTATGGGTCAGATGAAAAGAAATCTGTCCTAATAATCTAGTCAACGGTTTTACACCATTTACAAAACTTTTTTCCAGTCACGTTGTTTAAAAGTTACAGTCTCAATAGCACTGCTCCAGTTGAAATGGCCAGTCCCTTTTTTTCTCATATAAAGAAAATACTGCTGTGGCAATTTTCTCAAATTGCTCCAAGAATTTGGCTTTTTTTGTGCATCTGGACAAGCGGCCACTCAGAGCATCAATGGTATTCTACATCAAAAGAAGTAAAGTTTGTGAAGGAAAAATGTTTGGGTATGTACAAATTTCTATATTAGACTAGTTAGAGTAGTTAGAGTAATTAATTAAGTGCAGGATCTTATTCTTATTCAGAATCCAGGATCTTATTCTTTAAATCTAAATCTAATCTTTATTGTTAACTGTAGATAGATAATTTAGGAAAGTTCAGCTATAACCATAACAATTATAAAATAGCTTCCTTAAAGATCCACTATGTAGGATTCAACCTCAATGCCTCACATGCCAACTGCACTCAAGTGAGCAAGTGTCCATGCTCAATCATTGATTTTGTCTGTGTGCATTTTCTTGTAATAAGAGGAGCAACATAGAACATGTTAAGCAATGCACTATACAGATTGTCTGTGAGATTAGCAAGGGAATCACAAAGGGAATCATTACACTTGGAGGATGTTCATTCAGCTGTTTTAATTTGTAGCAAGAAAACCTAATCACAGATATGACACAAAATATTCTGGCTTTGTAACATGTACCTCAAAAAAATTAAAAGAAATTGTTGTAATTAATGGCACTTTTTTTTCAGATCAAGTAAAGGAATAAAATATGGAATCGATCAACAATGAGGGAAAAATATGGAATCACCTTGTAAGTTGCATTTCTACAACAAATACCTGCACAAGTCTAAATATGCTAATTATTTTGCAGATAAAAGAAAGTGCTTGCAGACCTTTTGCACCTGGATGATTGACAGGAAACGTGACCTCAACAAGTGAGCTGTCAGTTGAAACAATGGAAAAGATTATAAAACTCCTTCAAAAGGTAATGTTAAAAAAAAAATGGGAAAGTTTCAAAGGGAAATATACAGGTAGACCAAGGAAGGACATCAAGCATAAGGACAGAAAACCCAAAGAAACATGCCTTGAAAATAGAAAATGCAAATTGAAACAACAAAAGAAATGAAAAACAAATGAACAGAAACAAGTCAATGTTTGTGACTTAACTGTATGAAAATGTCTGAAGGAAATACATACAGAAAAGCTAAATATAAACCATCACTAACACCTAACCAGAAGTAAACAAGGTTACAGTGGGCTAAAGAGAAGCAGTCATGGACTGTGGATGACTGGATGAAAGTAATATTCAATGATGAATCACGAATCTGCATTGGCCAAGATGATGATGCTCAAACTTTTGTTTGATGCCATTCCAATGAAACATATGAAGATGACTGACTGAAGAAAACAAGCAAATTTCCACAGTCAATTATGATATGGGGTTACCTGTCATGTAAAGGACCAGGGGAAATACCAGTCATTACCTCTACAGTAAATGAAGGTGCAGTGGTTAGCACTGTCGCCTCACAGCAAGAAGGTCCTGGGTTCGATTCCAGGGTCACACAGGGTGCCTTTCAGTGTGGAGTTTATATGTTCTCCCCGTGCATGCGTGGGTTTCCTCCCACAGTACAAAGACATGCAGATTAGGTCAACTGGCTACTCTAAATTGTCCATAGGTGTGGATGCGAGCATGTGTGATTGTTTGACTTTGTTGGCCCTTGGTGGACTGGCGACCTGCCCATGGTGTACCCCCCGCCTCTCGCCCGAAGCTGCTGGGATTGGCTCCAGCTTCCCCGCGACCCAGATGGATAAAGCGGTATAGGTAATGGATGGATGGATAAATGGTGAAGTAATTTTCAGAATAATAATGCATCTTGTCACAGAGCAAAGAGCATTAAAACTTTTCTTCAAGTAATGTCAACTAAATGACATGGCCGGCAAACACTCAAGATCTCAATCCGGTTGAAAATTTATGGTGGAAATTGAAAAAAATGGTCCATAACAAGGCTATATATGGTAAATATATATGGCTCTATATGGTAAAACTGCTATATGGGAAAGTTGGAACCTGATTGATGAAGAATATTGTTTTTCATTAGTCAAGTCCATGTCTCAAAAAATTCAAGCTGTCATAAAAGCCAAAGGAGCCAAAGGTTATAATCTAGTCTTGATTATAATAGGGATGATATGGACTCTCTGGGTTTTCACAAGAATTATTCAGAATGTAGGGGGAGCTGGTAATACAAACAGGTGGTAGAGAGGTCACTGGGATGATTCTTAGCTGAATAATTACAAATGTGGGGGTTCAGTCACTCCCAGGGCTCTAAACTGCGACCATTTAGTCATATTTTGTGACCATTTTTGGAGACAGTATGACTAAATTTTATAACTAGGCACACCTTGCAAATATGTCCCCCATTTGGAATTTTTTTTAAATCATCATCATATATCACATGAAAAATTAATTGGTGTGCATGAAAAAGCAAAAAAAAGACAAATATCGAATTATCTAAAACAGGAGTGAAGACAGTGTGACCGAAACAGCAAGACTTGGAGCTCATTACCACTATCACATTAGTCAGCTAATATGGAGCTAGTTAGCTAGCTAGCTATTTAGCTAGTTAGCTAATGGGAACAATCACAATCTCACTAAATAACACAGAAGACAAGTTGATTTCATTAGCTCCAGCTATTTTCCATAAACTCGAGAATATCTAAAATTAATTCATAATTTTTTTACAAAGTTCAAATTTTATTACCTGTGGACACTTTGATAAGTTGATAAGTCTACAGCAGGCAGGGTGCCGATCTACTTGCAGACAATGTAGACGTCAGTGTTAAATAAATGTTCATTTAAGTTCAGCAAATGTGTCTCATTTATTATTTTTACTATTATTATTATTATTATTATTATTATTATTATTATTATATTGTTGCATTTTATCATATGCAAAAAAACAACAACATGATATTGTCAAGGCAATCACGCCATCGCTGCATAGCTAGACAAGATCAGGATCTGGAGACAGGGGTAAAACTGTACAGTGTTTTTTAAAACACAACAGGCAGAGGTACAAAATTGGCAGGCAGAGAGAGTAATCCACAAATGGAAAAAGGGGTCGAGCAATCAGAAGAGTATTATAGGCAGTCCAAAAACAGTAGTCAAGAAACACAAACAGAGTCAATACACAGCAAACAAAACACGGGAATATAACACTCGGCAATAGTGCTGCGGGGCTAGACTAATGCTTCGCAAATTACGAAGCGCAAAGGCAGTCCTTTTAAACACTGCTTAATTAAGTCCATGAAATGAGATGCACATGACTCCCCTTGGCAGTCCTCGTGGCTGGGAGCAGGTGCTAGCGGGAACTGTAGTTCTCTGTCGTACAGCGGAAGTGCGCGCTTCCACTTTGAGAATGAGGGAGCAGAGGAGCGCACCGCGTGCGTGTCCGAGCTATCACGGCACGCTGTGCGAATGGAGAGGAGCAGGTCATGACAGAACCCCCCCAAAGGCGCTACCCCTGAAGAACCCAACAACATTGCTTCTCAGAGGTCCTGGACCTGTAGGGGCAGGCGTCAGACTGGTCTCTATCATCCCAAATGTTTGCCGTAATGAGGGCGTGGGTTTTAGAAGTTCAGGCAGGAACTCAGATTGGAACCCGGGCAGAGAAGCAGGTTTGACTGGGCACACTGGAACAGGAGCAGGCTCATTGAGTTGCGCGGGAAGAAGAGCGGGCTTGAGGAGTTGCGCGGGAACAGGAGCAGGCTCAGAGATTTGCGCTGAGACTTGAGCAGGCTCAGAAAGTTGCGCTGAGACTTGAGCGGGCTCGGAGAGTTGCGAGGGAATAGGAGCGGGCTTGGAGAGTTGCGCTGAGACTTGAGCAGGCTCGGAGAGCGCAACAGGAGCTTGAGCCGGCTCGGAGAGCGCGACAGGAACGGGCACTGTGGCTTGAGCTGCAACAGGAACTTGCACTGTGACTTGAGCTGCGACAGGAACTTGAGCTGGCTCCATGAGCACGGGAACAGGCGCTGAGATTTGTGGGGGAACAGGCGCTGTGACTGACTGGAACCAAAACAGGAACAGGCTCCATGACCGGAACTGGAACGGGAGTGGGTTCCATGACTTTTACAATCTCCTTTACATTTAGAGGAGCAGTCTCTGTGACCTCGACGGGAACAGTCTCTGTGACCTGTACTTGTACTGGAGCAGGCTCTGAGACCTGTATGGGAACAAACTCTGAGACAGGCACTGGGACAGGCGTTGAGACTTGTACTGGAACAGGCTCTGTGATTTGTACTTGTACTGGAACAGGCTCTGTGAGTTGTACTTGTACAAGTCATAGAGACTGTTCCAGTAAATGTACAAGCTTTTAACTTGTACTGGAGCAGTCTCTGTGGCCATGAAATGAGCAGTCTCTGTTGCCATGAAGGGAGCAGTCTCTGTGGCCATGAAGGGAGCAGTCTCTGAGGCCATGAAGTGAACAGTCTCCTTGACCTTGACTGAAGAGGTCTCTGGCCCGGTAACTTGAACAGGAATAAGCTTCAGGTGAGCGACTGTGACTTGAACTGTAGCTGGATTAGGAGCTGGAACTGGCTCCCTGTGAGCGACTTTGGCTGAAACAGGAGCAGAACTAGGAACTGGAACAGGATCCCTGTGAGTGACGTTGGCTGGAACAGGAATGGAACTAGGAACTGGAACAGGCTCCCTGTGAGCAACTTTGGCTGTAACAGGAGAGCGACTGTTACGGGAATGGCTTCTGACCCTTGTGTCAAACCAGACTTGGGTGCAGGCAAAATTTTGGTCACAGGCTCAGGTGAAGGTTCTGCCCCCGTGCTGTTTTGAACTCTGGCGTGGACTTGGACTTGGACTCTGGTGCGGACTTGGACTTGGACTCTGGCGCGGACTTGGACTTTGGCATCGGTTCCGGAGCGGTAGCCTCCTTTTTGGCCTCTGGAGGGGGCTCTGGAGCAGTTGCCTCTTTTTTCTCCACTGGAGGGGGCTCTGGAGCAGTTGCCTCCTTTTGTGCCACTGGAGGGGGCTCTGGAGCAGTTGCCTCCTTTTTGGCCTCTAGGGGGGTTTCTGGAGTGATTGCCTCCTGATTAAAGCCATCATAAAATATTCTGAGTGCCTCCCCAAAGTCTTTAGGGTTTTGTAAATAAGGATGTTCTGTTTTGATCAGTTCCTCTGCAAACAGGCGTGCAGGTCCAGTGAGCCATCGAATCATGCACCTTACCCATATGGGGTCTGAAAGTCTAGGTGCCATCAAACTCTCCCGGAATAATCGGCAGTGGAGCAAGGAGACAGTAGGCGTGTCCTTCACCCCATCATACAGGCGCAGGCGAAGCATTCTGTCATGGCGATCACGCTGTCGCAAAATAGCTAGACACAAGTGCAGGATTCAGCGACAGAGGTAAGAGCTGTACAGTGTTTATTAAAACACAATAGGCAGAGGTACAAAATCGGCAGGCAGAGAGAGTAATCCACAAACGTAAAAAGGGGTCGAGCGATCAGCAAACAGAGTATTATAGGCAGTCCAAAAACAGTTGTCGAGAAACACAAACAGAGTCAATACACAGCAAACAAAACACGGGAATATGATGCTCGGCAATAGTGTTGCGGGGCTAGTCAAATTACGAAGCACAAAGGCAGTCCTTTTAAACACTGTTTAATTAGGTCCATGAAATGAAATGCACCGGTCCCCCCTTGGCAGTCCTCGTGGCTGGGATCAGGTGCTAGTGGGAACTGTAGTCAATGGAGTACAGCAGAGGAGTGCACCGCGCACGTGGCCGAGCTTTCACGGCACACTGTGCGAATGGAGAGGAGCAGGTCATGACAGATATTGGCATTACATACATTAGATGTGCTTAGTTATCTTCACCGATTGACTGTATAAATTATTTACACAGTTGATGATTCTGCCAAGTTGTCAATCCACTGCAGGATATGACGTCACTCCGACCAGACCAATAGGAGGGAATTCACCAAGGCAAGCAAAATTGAGATGGAAATGCAAACAAAAAAACAAAAGAGAATCAGTTCAACATGTGATACTTTTGGTACGTGGCATTCTCTAGAAACACAGACGTAACAAAAAAGTCTGTCCAAGATGGCGGAGGCTAAAGGCTATATGTAGCACAAAAATGTGTTGCATTTCTTGTTGATTTAAGTGGTGTGCCTAAAATTTGTTCTGGTGCTCCTAAAATTTTCATTAAGGAGCACCAGTGCTTCTAGTGGAGAAAGTTAGTCTGGAGCCCTGACTTTGTAGATCTGTTCAACATTAAATTAAACATATTGTCTGCTAGAACCTGAGCACCTAGGGTACTTGGGTGAATTCCATCATTCCTGAAGAGAAAAGGATGATTCCAGAAAAGATTAAAATTGTCAATAAAAGCTAGACTGGATGAAGAACAGGTCTCCCAGAGCCAAATGCCCAGATCCTATTCCATGGTGTTGAAAATGGCCCAGAGATAAAGACAGGATTTAATAAAGCTGAAAAGCTTGTTAAAATCCTGTTTTAAAATCTCAGACTTTCGGTCACAAATGTCATTGCACACAATATGAATAATCATTTTCCGCACAGATATGTACATTTAAGCAGATTGGGAAGGTAGTGTAGGATGTCAGAATCTTCCACAATCAGTGTAGCTGGTGGGAGATGCTGTGGCATGGCTCCAATTACACTATACTCAGAGGATTCCCCAGTTGGATACCGCAAGGTTGGAACAGGAAATGAGGGTGGCAGTCTGAGCGCTTGCCACTTTGTTCACTTCTGCGGGTCATCGTCCATGCCTCTGACAGACAAGGTAGAAAAACTTACCAGCTCAGTTGTGCTGCCAGTTGGAGCCATGAATCTGTGGTCTGTGTAGGAGCATTGACAGACTCTTGGGTGGTGGTGTCCATGGCAGCTATAGAGGCAAAGGCGTTAGTGTCAGCATCTTCTCTAATGTGGTAGAGCAGAGCTATCCTATTGTCCAGTTCAGCATTTTTTCTGACAAACAGGCACAGCTTCACCAGCCGGTCAGGGAACCAGTAGGGAGCAGAGTGAAAGCATGAGTGTTGAGTGGTCCAACAAACCACACTGACTCAAGCAATGTTCCTGATTACTCTGTTTAAAGTTGATTCTCAAAGTACAATAAAGATAAAAATAAAATAAAATCACTTTTTAGATTAGAATAAGTTAAAATAAAAACAAATTTGTTAGCTCTTGGCTAAAACAAATAGCATTAGAGAGATACTTATTTTCATATAGTGTTATTTATTTATAAAATTATAAATAAAACAATTTTTCTCCATGACTTATTGAACTGTTTGGATTTCTCAATAAAAGAAATTCACAATTTGCTGTCCTTCTTTCAAAGCTGTTCAAATTAGATCACTTTAAGGATCCCTGTTAAGTTTCTCTCTATACTTCTGTGTCCTCTCTACCACTCATTTCTCCCACTTATTATTAATTATTTAATGAATTATTAACCATGCTTGAGAATGTCACACCATAGGACAATTTTGAGATTTGGCTCGAAAATGTAAAAAATCAAATAACAAAACAGCAACAGGTCCATGTAGAACAAAGAAATGTTATACTGCATTTTAAATGATGACAATACTAATTACATTCATTTTATTTTGTGTGACAGTGAAAACATCGTGTCAAGTCCACAACCCATGTAAACTTCGTATATAATGTATATATTGTGATTGTAATTTTTATTATTCACACTCAATTTTCTTCTACTTGGCACTGCTGTAACATCTGAATTTCAATCAATCAATAAGCTTATCTTATCTTATCTTATAGATAAGATATTATTATCTTAATATCATCTCATCTTATATTAACAATCATTAATTAAACTATTCAGTATAATTAATCAATATTCATAGATGACTAATTATTACAACATGTTGAACATTATTTCCTTAAAATCGAACTCCTGAAACATTACTGGCATGTGAAAAGGTCAGTAATAATTACGGAAAGCCCTAAGAGGCCACGAATTTACACTTTTTATTTGGCCCATTTTCACATGCTAATGGGTTATTTTTGTTATTATCATGACATAATGAAACATTGTTTTCCAGAGATAGATTTTCTTGGGATCTCGTGATAATGACATAATTTTTTTGAGACCACAAAACTCCATTTTCCCATGATATCAACATAATTTACCTGTAATCCCACTGATCTGCATCTCTGTCATCAGGTATCCAAAAGTTGCCTCATAGCTGGTCAGCAATGTAGTTCACAACAGGATCAAGCTCATGTCTTGCTAACTGCCTTTTTAAATTATGCACATTAACGTAAACATTGTCTGTAATGGCTAGCCATAAAGCTACTTCAGCCTGTGTCAGGCTTGATTGAACAGAAACGTAACATACTGATCAAAATATTCCTTCTCTTCTGGCATTGCTGCACAGGCTGATAGTCAATGACTCAGTAATGCTTTTGGGAAAACCAAGTTTCATTATCTCAAGATCTCTGGAAAATTATGTTATTATCATGGGAAAACAATGTTTCATTATGTCGTGATAATGACATACACTATATTGTTTGCACATGCTACTCCTGAGAATCCAGTGATCCTGACCCCTTCTGCTTTCCGGGCCTGCCTGACCCATCCCGGTGTCC
>JAQQZX010197320.1:0-17786 GCA_030068355.1 Notoglanidium maculatum
AACAGTCCATCATTACTTTAAGACATGAAGTGTCTTTTAAGTAATAAAAATAAAGAAAAAACATTGAATTAGAAGGCGTGTCTAAACTTTTGACTGGTAGTGTATTTCATAGGCGTGACAGTGTTTGACTGCTATGACTGAGTGAATGTTAAATAGACATTATTAACCTATAATAGATCATTCATGGAAAATTATATTTCCAGCATAAGGTGTTAAATAAAATGACACATTAGTGCAAAAATAAGATTTGCAAAGTAATTACTGATTATTTTAAAGGTAAGTGCTGTAGAGGTTATTAATGAAATGAAAAGGGTTGTCTATGTTTAATTAAAAGTGTTTAAAATGTCTTTTATCTTTAGCTTACTTAAATATTTTTAAATATAATAGCCGTGGGACACAAATGGCAGCCCAATAGTTGAATTTCCCACAGAGCAAAAATATTTCATTTTTATTTAATATGTGATTGTCATTTTTACTGAATGGACCTCCATGCAATGAAGAGAATAGTTTTTTCTGTGTTAAAATATCAAATTTAAGATGCATTTAAAACTAAGCCCACTGTCAGGGACATGTTAACTGTTGTAGATTTTGAGACAAAGTGACTGCAGCTTTGCTGACTTTTTTTTTCTCTCCTCTTGCTCCCAGTAACTATGTCCAAACCATCACCACTGCTGGCTGGTAATAGTCTCTCTCTGTCCTGTGAAATCGAAAATGAAGGCTTTAGACTGGTTAAACCTGCTATAAGATGGCTCGCGCCCGACAAAACACAGCATACTGGAAGCTCTGACAAGAACAAACACATTCTCACGGTGGATAATATCTCTGGCATTCACAATGGAAACTGGATCTGTGAACTGAAGCATAGTGTTCGCAGTCCATTAATTAATATCACGACTAATGCCATGGCTAATGTCATAATTGTAGGTAAGTAAAGAATTAATGGGACACGTCACCACCATTTTTCATGCAGTTACATATTTTACTGTATTATATACTTTCATTTGAGTCAGATAAACAGTAGATACATGGTCAAAAGAATGTGGACACCCAAGCATCATGTCTGAATGTTGTTGAATATCTCATAGGCATAATTATGGAGTGGTCCTACCTGTGCTGCAATATCAGAGGCAGCAACTCAGTACTGAGTGTTGCAGCTGAGAAAAGATGATTTTTTGACTGTCCAGTCTGTGAGCTTGTGTGGCGTACTGTTCTTGTTGTTTCTAGACATCTCTAATTTCACCAAGCAAAAAACTTAACATTGACAGCCATAACCCTAGAGAGCACACACATGGTAAACTGACTTCCTGGAAAAGAAGGGATGTCCACATACTTTTGGCCATGTGACATATGACTAACCAACAACAAATGCTAAAATGTTCAGTTTCCATTCTGACCTGCTTGCTCATGCTTTAGACACGTTATCAACTTGCTTTGCTTTGTAAACTTGGAGGCACGTGTATTAATGCTTGCAGGTATGTGTGTCAGAAGCAAGGTGATGTAAATGATGTAGTTTGCATCGTCTGATAAGTGAATAATCATTCTGTAGCGGGGTTCTCAGAACAGGCAATCGCTGATAGTTTTTACAGAAGATTCCAAGCCAAAAAACACATGAATTATGACTTAACTGTTTAACAGGAACATTAAAACCTTTGGGTACCCTATGTAAAAA
Source organism: Notoglanidium maculatum (assembly GCA_030068355.1). Lineage (NCBI taxonomy): Eukaryota > Metazoa > Chordata > Actinopteri > Siluriformes > Auchenoglanididae > Notoglanidium > Notoglanidium maculatum. The sequence goes on from JAQQZX010197320.1 coordinate 1,670, forward strand.
TAGTAAGAATAATTAATTCATTCATCTTTAGTAACCACTTGTTAACTACGGACAGCAGGTTGGTTTTTTTTTAATTATTATTTTTTTTATAAACTCAGAACAAACAGTACCCTGAAGTCTGAGGTGGTAATGCTATCATCATGACCAAAAAAAAAAAAAAACTAAAAAAAAAAAAACCAGGAATAGCTGTAAACTAAAACAAAACAAAAAGATTTAACTAAAAAAAAAAAAACAGTCAAAGGCGTATATCCATATGCATTCATATAAAAAAAAAAAATCATTGAAAAAAAAAGATGAACATACATGCATAGAACACACATAACCAATGCAGAAATCGTGATTTGAGCGATTATACATATTAAAGTATTTATCTTCATTGTTCTTTCCCAAGATCTCGCCCTCTCTCCAAAGGATCCCGTCTACACATCTGACTCATCCAGTAACTTCCCTATCCCTTGTTCCTTGTCCTCAAAAATTCCCTGGTCAACAGTGAATGAAACAGGTGTAACAGGAGGTAGTTGGGACTTCACTCCACTTCATTCTCAATCCTCACTCACTCTCCTCAAATTACAACCCAATCCCTCGCCTGTCTGGAAGGTCCCCGCTGACACGGAGAGCTCCCTCATGGAGACTCAGTTGAAAAATCATGAACTCAATGTGAAAATTTCCAAGGTGTCTATAAAAGACAGGGGGGCCTACACATGCAGTCTGAAGTTTGGACCGAAAATACTCACCAGTACAGTGAAGGTAGAGGTGCTGCAAGGTGAGTGTGACCCCATGAAGAACTAGCTCTGAAATTATTTCTTGGGAAATGCAGGCTTATGATACATATAATGTAGTGTACTGTTCTGTATAATATTTATTTTAAAAAGACCACTTCATGTAGACTACGTTACTGCAATTATCCCTAAATTTCCTCTTCTCCTGCAGTTATTTCTTCAGCAGGTAAAGTTATATTCGAGGGTAACACAGTGAACTTGACCTGCACTCTGGGTCATCCCTTGAGGTCTGACCTGGAAGTGAATTGGATACCCCCTGGTTCATCTCAGACAAATCTCAGCCTTCCTCATCCTATGGTGCTGTCTATCCCTGGAGTAAGAATTAAGGACAGCGGGCGATGGACATGTCAACTCAAAAAGAATGTGACCGTGCTTACATCAGCTACAGTCAATTTGAAAGTTGGTAAGGAAGTAAGGCCAAGGATGACCGACCCCTGGCTCCAGAGTAGTTTCTTTCTTTGTATCCAGGTCAATAATATTTTTGGAGCCATCCTATTCCAGCAATTGAACAACTGCAAAACTAAAGCAGACATGAGCCACCATGAGACTAAGAAGGAACTGATAATATCTGTAGTCTAACGCCGCCCTGTGTGTTCTGTTTTACAGAGAAAGCTCCAGTGGATATCTGGCTTGTTGTAGCTATTGTTGGTGGTCTTCTGGTCTTTATCTTACTTGCTGTAATAAGTGTCATCATCATTCGTAGGCGCAGACAGGTGAACATTACTATAATATCAGCATATCATAATGTCAGAACAAAAACTGCACTCATTTCTTTCTTATTCTAGATACTCACTCCCTCTCATTTGTGCACAGGTGTTGAGGTATAGACGGCGTAAGAAGAAATACTGCTGCTGTAAGAAGTAAGTTTTGTCACTGTCAGTTTCAGGTTTGCCACCAAAATGCTCATATCAGCAGTCCACATGGGCTTGTCGTAATTACTTAGAGTACACTGTAAATCCTAAAAATGTCTGAACATGCCTATTATTTATTATTTTTTAAATAATTTACTTTATATATTTTTTAACATATAAAAGTTTTTTAATCAACCTGATAATGTAGAAAATACTTTAAATTGTGCAATATTGAAGTTTCATACATTTTTGTTCACATGTAAGGATTTTGTGTTTAATGTTTACTTTACAAGCACAGGTGCAAATTTACATTTGTGGAAGCAGAAAGTCATTGAGTAATTCTTTGTTCTTCATTAAATGTTGTAAATATGGCTATTTTCCTCCATAGCAGCTACCTGTGTTTAAGAATCTGTCGTAAAGCTTTGTTTACACAAAGAATTATTCACAAAAAGAAACACTAATGCAATACAAATGATCGAATGTGAAAAATTAATATTATATTAATAATTAATATCAAAAATGCCGTGTAGTAAAGGTAGCATGTCAAAATCAAATAAAAAATAAACAATAAAGTTTATGAAACTGTTGATTTTTGTTTGATAGCAACTATGCTATTTTGCCTAAAACCATTTATCCAATTTCCAAATCCAAGTATTTTGCTAATGAATTAATCAGAACTAAAATATCATGTAAACAACCAACATTTAACATTAGTTAGAATTTGCCTTGCGGCCTAGCCAATTTGTTTTAGCTATTGGAATGGATGCTAGTTTAACCTGGCAATAGTAAAGAAAACTGTTAAATATAGCCAGTTAATACTAAGAAATTTGCATTCATTTATCTCACCGTACACTTTCAAATTAGATGGAGTTCATACCTTCTAAGAAGACACCTCATTTTATATGCGCCTTTGGTTAGTCTAACATATTGAAGTATTTTAATGAGTTGGGCCACGGATGCACATCCTCAAGTTCCACAATGCAGTGCGGAGGCGTATCCATACTATGGCTATAATGCTAACTACATTTTGTATCGTGAAAAGACTCCAACAAACAAATTGCCATGACTCTTGACATTTCTATATAAATTCATGATTGGATCTACATGATAATTGGATGCTAAACTGACCCATTTGACTGATGTATAATGTGCTATCACTGGCTGCATGAGAAAAAAAGAGATTTGAGATTTGTACTGAGCAGGTCTAAAGAAATATATATATATATATTTTTTTTTTACAAAGTGAGGGTTGTAAATGCCAATAATACACTAAAATAATACTTAAGTTTAGTAATGAATTAATCCACCCCTACAAACAATGATGTTCTGACTGAGTAATAATTCAGCTATACATGAATACATAAAACATGTATAAATTAACTAGTGCAATATTGTGCCTTATAATACACAGAACCGTTCATAAATTTTTCTTTACTTTAATATTTTCTACATTGTAGAGCAATACTGAAGACATCAAAACTATGAAATAACAAATGGAAAATATATGGAAATGTAGGAAACAAACAGTGCTAAAAAAAAAGAAAATATATTTAATATTTTAGATTCTCCAGAGTAGCCAGTATTTACTTTGATGACAGCTTTGCGCACTATTGACATTATCTTAACCAGCTTTATGAGGTGGTCACCTGGAATGCTTTTCAGTTAGCATGTGTGCTTTGTTAAAAGTGGAATTTCTTGCCTTCTTAATGAATTTGAGACCATCAGTTGTAGGGTTAGGGTTAGGTAGGGTTGGTATACAGTAAATAGCCCTATTTGGTAACTGTATTATTATATCAAGAACCGCTCAACTAAGCAAAGTAAAATGACAGCCCATCATTACTTTAAAACATGAAGTGTCTTTTAGGTAATAAGAATAAAGAAAAAACATTGAATTAGAAGGTGTGTCCAAACTTTTCACTGGTGCTGTATGTATGAACCTATATCATCTCCAGTTCGATTAATTTTTCAGAAAATCTAGGCAATTTTTCTCTCTCTCGAGCTGAGCTGCTCAAGCATGAACTTGCTCAGGTTTCACACACAGTCAAACTAGCTAAAGTGGATTTCTGAGGATTCTATACAACTACCATAGTGATGATCTTAAAATAAAATTCTGATGCATCACCTGCTGTAAACCCTAAATAAAAAACTGTATAAGCATTGTCATAAAGTGCAATACTGATGATGATGATGATGATGATGATGATGATGTGTTTCAGTCCCCAGCCCAAAGGTTTCTACAGGACATGAATGAACAGTTCCTGAACAAAGTAACCTGCTGGACTGAGAAAGCTGGATTCCCACGGCATAAACACAGCTTGCTGAGCTGGAGTTAAGAAAAATCAAAATGGCAGAAACAATTCAAATGTCATTTTATAAATATCAACTACTTGTAAAGACTGTATCAAAAACAAGTACAGAAATGCCATGTAAATGCACTTCCTTTACAGCTGTAAATAAATAAAAGCTTGGTGTATTATGTGTTCAGTGTAATATGGTATTGAAACAGTACTAAAAATCTAGTATGCTAAACATTTCAGTGAATATTATTGTATCATATAATTATATGTTATTAGATCATTTTTTATATTGCATACCAGAATTCAGCTAGGCTAATGAACTTATACATGCAGCATATGCTATGTGCTTAGCTGAACTGATTATTTAAGTAAATTGATAGCAGGCTCTGTATGTATATATGAGTAATGTATTTACTAAAATATTTTGTGTGAATAAATACTTCAAAATATTTTAAAGAGTATGCATTTTCTTTTTTATTTGCTCGTTAAATAAATATGTATACAAGAAATGAAAGTTTTTAATAAATTTGATGAATGAATCTAAACTTTATAAATGGACAGTTACACAGATATTAGAGTTAGTTGATTTAAGAGACACAAGGACTAGTTACTATATGCTAAAAGGCATAATGCAAAGTAAACAGCCATAATGCTTGTATTTTAATTTTGGGCTGAAAGTAGCCCAGCTGTGAGCTTTACTGTCAGAGGGGTTAAGCTTCTGATTAGTTTCCGATCAGTAGACCAGGTGAAGTGGGATGTGTGTCAGCATTGAAGCATTCAATTCACTCCACAGCAGTGGTGCATAGTTAATAGCATGGCTAGGACATTATCATTTCTGTACTTCAGCTTACACAGATGCTTTTATGGCAGATGCTGCAAAAAAATGGATTTTGAAAATAATACTAATATTTAATAATAATAATAATACCAATAATTGCTGAAATGGACAAGTTTTCTCTGAAGAAACATATAATTTTGCATTTTAGAAGGAACCAGTGTCAGCACTTTGTAACAGACAGACGTAAAGCTGTAACTTTTCCACACAAGAAAGTCTTTAGGATGGTGGCCATTGCATTGTCTGAGTAACATGACAAACTGAATTTGCTTTTGAATTCCAAGAAAGAGACATATATATTTTTTTAATATAGTTTTATAGTTTTTGTAAATGTTTTATTGTTGTTATAAATGTGAGTGACAGCAACTACTGTAACTTGTTTCACAAATGTTTCCACAACATTCTAACATTAAACTATAAATTAAGAAAGAAAATCTACGATGTGTCATTTTCTAATAAAAATTGTTGACAGATCACAGTAGTATGTTGTAGTATAACACTTCAGGGTACACTGCTATTGGAAAATAATCAACTTCGGTGAAATAGCTGTGTAAGAAACAGGATAGTAAGGACCCATGTGCATTAGGCTTAATAATAAACATGTCCACAATCCAAGGACAGAAAAGAGATTTATAGCACTCATACACAGAACAGGCACCAGGGCAAAAAAAAAAAAAATGGCAAGGCCTGTGTGCGGCTAATATTATTAATCGGAAAATAGAAAATACAGCAAAGTTGTTTTTAGAATTCAGGTAAGGGCGCCCTCTAATGGTGTGATGATGCATTGTCCATGGTGGATGTGACTGAACCATAGGCAGCAAATTGTTAAAGGTGTAAAGGGTTACATTTTTGCCTAATTATGCAAGTATGTACAAATATTATACTAGAGATTAGCCAAAGCATTATGTTTAGACAACACAACTTTGATGTACTCAAAACAAGTGTTGACCATTTATACACTTCCTTCAACTGTAATTGTTTTGTAATTTATTATTGGATTATTGATTCTTTTTGTTTATTTTAGACAGGTCAGGTTGATGGCAACAGCTTGCTGCTGGAAGTCCATATTTAAAACCAGGTTATTGGTAAATGTGCTTACAGTATACGATAATCTGTAGACTGTTGTAGTGTTTCAACATTAGCATAAACATAGAATGATTCAGGTACTTAGCAATGCATGTATAGAAAACTACTAGCATTGTGTCCCACACAAGATTACTTCAATGTCCTGCCAAGGTATACTGACAGTCACCAAGTATATTTTATGTCATTAAAAAAGTATTTTATTTATTCATTTATTCATTATTATTTATTTATTTTTCTAGGAAGCCTCTAAAGGGACATGTGTAAATATGAAAAAAAAAAACGAAAGTTAGTTTCTGGTGTGCATGAGAAAGTATCAAGTTATAGGTGGAACCTGAACATTAATAGTAACTTTCAGTGCAATGTTTGAGCATCGACTGCTAGAATTAGACTCTAGAATTTAACCCATCAAGACCACTTTACTATGTATAATTACATCATTATTTACTTAGTGCCAACTCTGTGTTCTTCAGGCTCAGGTAATTTGAGGGATTTGGGAAAGATTTGTTTCCCTTTTTTCATCTCCAGTGCTGTATGTCATCTCAGCTAAATCTAATTCATTTAATAAAAGACAAATAAAATGAGAGTAAAAAATATATAAATAACAATGCAAAAAAAGAATACTAAAGCAGTAAATGGAAGCATAAATAAAAACATTAAAAGAGAAAACCAGAGATAAAGGGCAGGATAAAAACAGAAGACCTGATATTACAGATATTACTTTTGGGATATTTTTAACTGAGCCATGTGCTGAGCCATGGCAGTGAAATGTGTTCAGCAAATGATTAATATTAATATATTATATTAATATATTAATATGGTAAGATCAGCTATTTCACTATTAACTGTTATGGTTGAAATTGACTGATCGATTGATTTATTTACTTATTTTGATTGACATACCAAATATGTAATCAGATTATTATTGTTATTCTGAATCACATTGATAAGTGCATATATATTAATATGAAGGTATGCACTGGAATGTATTAGTAAGCACACTGAAGTATTATCACTGGAATGTATGCACACTTTATATGTAATTGAAGTAGTTATATTAGATATTTTCACTTGAATGTATTTGTATTCCACGTGGGCACACAGAAGTGTTCACATGGCACTGATTTACAAGTTGTATTATGCATGGTTATATTATTTTTACACATTTAAACAAATATGTTAGCCTTTAATTTTTTAATACTCAATTGTAGGATTCTGAGATGATGGTAGAGAGTGTCTGTATTAGGAAGTAAGCCTCACCTGTTGGATGTTTGTCACCAATAAAGATGGACCAATGGGATTTGATGGAGGGTGGAGTCAGATAAAGAGAAGACTGGTACATGTTGGTGGCGGGCAGCCAGGAGGTGTGAATTTAAATAAGGGGTTTGTCATCAGAAGAGGGCAGTTTAGAATCACTGTGTGGGCCTACAGGGCTAATGAGCTCTTGGAAAGGCATATTTTAGCTGTAGGCCTCACTTTGTTGGTCTGGACTAATAAAGTTAATTTTTTCTGCAACTTCAACCTTCTCATCTCTGCCTGAATGATTTCGAGGTCTTTTCTCCACAACATAGTTTTTGGTGACCCCCTGGATGTGATTTGACTGAGGAACATCTCCAACTGTCAGTGGGCAGATTACAACTGTCAGTGGGCGAATAAGGTAAGCAATATTTTGCTTTAGTTTAAGATAACCTGTGCAGTTGGGCCTTGGAGCTGGGCACGTCAGAGGGAGAAGTAAAATTCCTTCAAATTAATGAACTAATGCACTTAAGTAAAGGTGAACTTGCAGACACAATTTTTTGCATGCAAAACCTGCTGAATACATTAAGCGGACCCACTTGTACGTTTGATGGGTGGCAGGCCTAGAAAAGCCTGTAAGAGACAGGTCGTGCTTAATTAAATCCTGTGAATACTGCTCCAAGAAGGAGGTCTGAATGGGCAGGTCACCGTAGGAAAGGTGAAAAGCCTATGAGGTCATAGGTCACATCGTGTCGAGGAAGTGAATCGACGTGTTTTGTGTCACTTTGCTTTGCTGTTAGAAATGCAAATGTGTATGCTGATGTACGTCTGTGTTGTTTGTATGAAGTAAAATGTGTTTTTCAGATGAGTCACAAAAGGAAGAAGCAGTACTTTAAGTGGCCCCCCAGAGATTTGACATTAATTGGTGACTGGCGGAGAACACGACTGGTTAGAGCCGTACTGTGGATAGAGGAAGAATTATTTGTTAACTCAGAGAGGTCAAATCGTCTATGCTCTCCAGTAATTCTTCAGTGTGATAATTTTATTTTAAAATACCCCATACAGTTAATAGTGAAGAAGACTGTAGTTTTCGTAGAGAAGCAGTTCTACGACGGTGGGCGAGAGTTGAAGCAGTAAATATACAGTAAAAAAGAGATGTATGTTAGATCTAGTTACAACAGGAGGAAGTCCTGTTTTGGAAGGACAATCAGGTGTCTTGGAAACAGCTGAGTGTAGAAACCAAGGGAGTTAAGACTCATTTTTGGGATGAGAAATGTTATAGAGATATAGCGGGACAATTTTTAAAAAAAGCAGACAGAGTGGGTAATCAATAAGTTATTCTCGCTAACCACGTGGAATCGATCATTTGTGGAATTTCAGCGTAGCCCAGTGGGACCCCTAGAATTGATGAGATGTTGGTGGAGGAAGGAAAATCTCCCATTTTGGAAAAATGAATAAATAAGGACTCCTTAGCAGTGGAAGTAATTGATTTGAGGGAAGAGTTAGGACCAAGTTTAGAAGGTGTCAGAGACAGGAAAGGTAATTGAATTAGTGAATTAAAAGTGTGGATAAGAATAATAAAGAGAGAAGTCTCCTGGATTAGAATAGGAGAGTCAAGAAGGCTCGTAGAAAGTGTACAGAAATCCCAACCTCGTGGCCAGTCAGACTTGTAAAAGCTCAGACAGCTTCTGATATCACAGCAGGGTTGATTTGGCCAGGATCCAAGTGGATGTGTGAGAGGGAGAGTTCAGAGCAGAAGAAGATTTAATAGATTATGGAATACAATTTATAAGAGTCCCATTTGAAGGACTTATAAACTGCTATTTATCTATAGGAGAAGCACTAGGATTTCAGAGAGGAGAAGGTGTGACAGGGAAACGGTTAAATAACCCAGAGGTAGAAATCTCTGTGGTTTTAAGGAGTCTACTGGCTCTCAAGTGGGGTAATATTAGATGGAAGAAATCCCACACAAATAGGCCGTACATTAAGAGGAGTGCATGCCAGAATAATTTCAGACGTAAATCAAGCCCCATTTGAGCGTATGGCTAGAGAAGGGTTGAGAATGTAAGCCGTTGAAACGACAGTACAGTCTCCCCTTGACACAATATGGAAAAGACATCCACTAGCTGCAGAAAAGATTAAAAAGATGTCTAATAAATGGTTTAAACGCACCCAGAAACTTTCTACAAAGTGGCCTCGGGAAGGAATGTTTGATGTGAGTGTATGTGAGGAAATGAGCACCCGAACTAAAAATCACAAAGTTAAAGACTCCAGTGTTAAACGGAGAAAGAAAAGACAGGTAGAAGAAGAGGTATTGAACCTGTTTAAGAGAGAAGGAGAGAACTTTCTAAAATCAGTAAGAAAAATTAAACAGGAGCTAACAAAAGATGAGGAACAGGCCCAAAAGAAAATGAAGAAGATCTTTGAAAAGCCAAAGAAAAAGACTGAAAAAGTTCAAGCCTCTGTGGCAGATGAACCAGTAGTACAGGCGCCAAATACACCTGCACCACCTCAGGTGATTGCTCATCCCACAGTGCCAGCACCTCCTATCCCTCAGCAGGACATGTTTCGACAGTGCCTCCTGCCCCTATAATACAAGTTTACACACAGCAGCCTCCGCAAAGGTTTCACTATGGCAAGCCAGGTGCAACGGAGAGAGGCAGGCCCCAACAGCAGAGAGGTCCACCTGGAGTGTGCTGGGGATGCGGTCAGCCTGGGCATAACAGAAGAAATTGTCAAACAAATCCATGGCAAGCTCCTGATGGACAAGGGCAGATAGTCCAATGGCAATCCACTCAAAGTCAAACCCAAAATCAGACACCTGGTCCAGTTAGTCCCTGGGCAGGTCCAAATCATGGTTACTAGGGGTACCCAGAGAATCATATTGAGGAGGGACAACTTCCATTAACAGCTACAAAAGCTGAAAAAGAGTCAGCATTATTAGTTCAATTGGAAGGTAGGTCTTCAAAAGACAATAATGGGGTTAAAAAGTGCAGGAGTCTTGGTGGAAACACGTAGTTCGTGTAACACCCCCGTTTTGCCAGTAGAAAGAGCAGATAACTCTAAATGGAGACTTTACATGATTTGCATGTTGTGAATGAGATACTGCAGAAGTGCCAAATCTGCATACACTTTTACCAAATGTACCACCTGATGTTAAATATTTTACAGTGATTGACCTTTCTTCAGCTTTTTTCAGCGTGCCACTAGCAGAAGAATACAGACATCTTTTTGCCCTTACTTATCATGGTAAACAATACACTTACACCAGAATGCCTCAAGGTTTTAAACATTCACCACATATATTCACTCAGGTATTGAAGCAAGAGCTAGAGGGATTGGACATTGAAAGCTTGGTGTTGCAATATGTCGATGACATTTTGATTTGTTCTCCAACAATAGAACAGTGCCATGAGGATTCGATGAAAGTTTTAAAAAGACTAGCGGAAGGAGGGCACAGGACATCTTTGTCTAAATTACAGTATTGTCAGTCTCAGGTAGAGTACCTAGGCAGAATAATTGCTCATGGAACTTGTGAAGTTGTTCCATCACAGCTAGAAGGGATAAGTAAGGCACCGCAACCCATGACGGTAGGCCAGATGATGACTTTTTTGGGAATAACAGGTTTTAGCTCAGATTGGATAGAAAGCTATGCAATAAAAACAGCACCCTTGAGAGAAATGATGAATGAGGCAGGAGTTAAGACAATGAGTGCCCCACTGAAGTGGACTTTAGATGCCCAAGTGGCATTTGAAACACTAAAACAAGAAATGCAAACAACTCCATTATTAGCTTTGCCTGATTATTCGAGGCCATTCCATCTGTATGTAGCAAACAGAAGTGATAAACATGCGTCTGCAGTCTTGATGCAGAAAACTTGCCAAGGTCCTCGAAAGCAGCCAATTGCTTATTACAGTAATACATTAGATAACGTGGCACAGGGCTGGCTTCCATGTTATCATGGCTTGGCAGTGGTCCATTATGTTATCAGAAAGCACCAGTATTAACTATGGGCTATCCAGTAATTATTTATTCTCACCACAAGATCATTGAAATGCTTGAGAATAGTAGATTTGTTTTGACTCAGGACCGTAGTCTTCAGTAGCGGTGTTATTTTATTAATTACACAAATTGTATTGATTAGTATATTCTCTACATGCTACAAGGTTTTATTTTTGACAATTTGTCTTAATTTTATTTTAGCCACATGAGAAAAACAGTATACATGCCACGGCAAAACAGAACGGCTGCCTAATTGCCATTAACAAAACCAGAAATGGATCAATCAACCCCATAAAGATCTTGTAAGTGGTTGCCTGAGGAGGTGCTGGGAAGATATGAAAAATTTAATTTTATCAGAGGAAAATGATTTAGAAACTAACAATCATAAATGCTCAATTAGTACACATAAAGCCATGGGAAACCAAAACCTCTCCCTAGGAGGCCCAGGATGGATCCAACCAGTCTTTCCCCATTCGGAGCCTTGATAGGCATGGAAAAGACGAACAATCAGATAAGAAAAACATCCGGCAAACCTCAGGTACTTATTCTGGGCTCTTTTAAGTAAATGGATATAATCTCTGATCATCTGCATAATCCTAAGATATTTCTTTGCTTTGTGATTTTTAGGAAAAGTTATCTGGCATCATGCAACCTGGAACAAGCAAATATAAGATGAACTATTCAGCAACACGGGAGGGGGTAGTAACGTGTATTGTTGATGAGGATATATTTTAAATGTTGAAGAACTTTGATTGAGACATGAGGGATACAGAGGTAAGGAGTAAGTCTCCTGAGCCTACAAATGACTGAATGCTGTAGTAAATTGCATAACGTCTACATCATTCAAGAAATCAGCTGGCTAGATTCTAGCATGATTGACTCTTGCTAGTCATATGTCTGATACAGGAGCGTATCCTTCACAGCACGGACTCAAATGTCTGCGTGTCCACTCCATGAGCAAACAGGAAGTGCTGATGAAGTGTCTAGCGTCACACTGCAGGACATAGAGACGGTATGTAAGTGAATCTTTCTTACATAGCTATATATTTACAGTGATAAGATTTTTTTTAAATGAATGACATTACTTATAAAATGCATTGTGTTGTTCTACTATTGTTATGAATGCAAATCGATTTAGTCAAATTTAATAATTTTCCAATCATAATTAATTTTTTGCCCAAATTGCACACATCAGAAAGAGAGAAATGACTCCTTAAGCAGATCCACCAAAGGTTTTTTCTACAGAAGATTTGGCCAATCTTCTGGACTTGAAGTTAAGGCCAAGCATGAGGACTAGGGCATCTTGGAAATCATGAGCCACCTTGATGACCCTTTGATATCAAGAGTCAAATCTGACTCTGAATTGGCTAAAGGCATTCTTGAGGTCACTGCTACTTCTAAAAGAGAAAATGTTGACCACAAGTCAAGATCTGATGAAGTAGCAGAAGAAAGACTTGTGGCCAAATCAGATGTTGACCTTGAACAAAATATGGCTGCTCCTTCTGAGGAAAACACTCCTTCTGACATTACTTCCTGAAACCATCAGCTAATGGGTAACCAGGAATGTGCCAGTCCTATCCATTCACCACCTTCTAGTGATAAGCCAGGTAAGGGAATCTTCTTATGCTACATAGCTAAGTTTTTACATTTTTATAATCTTTGATAGATGATTAATTTAACACTCAAATATTTTTGGGTGATATACCTCTGTGTTGAATTTATGTTGAAATTATTATGAAGTATTAAATAATATACCTCTGTTGATAATCTTTTCACTCCGTTATTTCTTGTATCCAAACTGTAGACTCCTCAAGGGGATCTGCCAGAAGGAGGACACATCCTGTAAAAGCCAGCTCTTTACTAAACATATGCTGTTGATAAAGAAAATGGCATCCTTAACCAGTCTCACCAAAATGTAGAGCATGATGGCAAGTATAGACATTCTCTGACCAGCATAGAAAAGGGTGTGAGGAAGGGATTGGGTTCTTCTGGAAGCGTGAGCAGCCACAATGAGTCTCTGAGGTCATCTGAAACATCCAATGTTGAAGAAGCCACAGCAAAACCTGCTGCATACAAATTAGTATGCTGTGCTTCCAAGAAACCTCCAAACCAATAACAAGCGATGCGTCAACGCAAGACCTTAAAGCAAGAATTTTCAAGAGAGTGTCTTCTGTTCTTCCATAAAAACTTAAAACGCCATCAGCCAAATCTTCATTGCATATCAATAAACAAGCTCCTTCTGGAGGTTCTGATCAGTTCAGCAGAAATAACCACCATAATGACGTGGCATTCTGCAAGGAAAGGTTTGAGCAAACCTTAAAAATACAAGGTGACACGCTCTCTTTCCTTCTTTTTTTCATTTTTAATGGCAGAGTTAGAAATAACATGCAAGAACTCCAAGAATCATCAACCAGGGTGGCATCAAAGTCATCAAAACCCTAAGTATATGAAGGCTAAGAATGTAAATGTTTAGTCATTACAGGCCATGTTCACTTTGCTGCTCCAGTGACTGAAGTGATGTCAGTGATTAGTGACAAGTGTTTAGCCTCAGAGATAATATCAGGATCTGGATGAGATCTGCTCAAAAGTGGCTGCCAAATTGGCTGCCACGCTGACAATTTTTGTGCCCGGGTTTCAAATACAGACAAACTATATCTAAAAAAAGTCCAAATAAATAAAAGTAAACTAAAAATAAATGAAAATAGAAAAGTAAATAGAATAAAAAAATAATTATTAAAAACCAATTTGGTGCATGTTAACACTTATGTTATAGCAGCTATAAAAGTGATCTTACCAGACTTTCTTTTTCCCTTTATTTTGTAGTTCATATTCAAAACGTTTATTGTCATATGTGCAGTAGAAATTACATTTCTCTGTGCAATGAACTTCTTTCTTTGCTGTCTACACTCAAATGCCGAGGTTAGGCTAAACAATATATAAAAAAGTAGATGAAAGGGGGCTATGCAAGGAGCTTAATGTGCAAAAATTACAGTCAGCTGTTAAGGAATCTAATGGCAGTGGGGAAGAAGAAGTTGTTTACTCGGGAGGTTCTAGATTTCACACTTCTAAACCTTTGTCCCGAGGGCATAAGTGTGAACAATCCGTGTTGGGGGTGTGTGGGATCTTTAAGGATGGAGGCAGCTCTCCTATGGACTCTGCGGTGGTAGATGCTCTACAGAGAGGGCAGCGGAGTCCTGATAATCTTCTCCGCAGTTGTTCTCAATCTCTGCAGTCGTTTGTGGTCTATAGCAGAAGTGCTGCCATACCATGCAGTGATGCAGCTGGTCAGTGTGCTCTCCACTATGCAGCTATAGAAGCTACTGAGGATCTTGGCTGACATACCAAACTTCTTCAGTCTCCTCTGGAAGTACAGCCATGTATGATGTAGACACCCAAATACTTAAAACTGCTCACCTTCTCCACTTCAAGCTCAGGCATAAACAGTGGCTGATGAGGCCTCCTCTTCTTCCTCGTATTCCACTATCATCTCCTTTTGTCTTATCAGTGTTGAGGGTGAGGTTGTTGTCCTCACATCATGACACCAGGTCTTCCCAATAAAAGCCCAGCTACCTGCCTGAACGACTACAGACCAGTAGCACTCACTCCAATCATTGCAAAGTGTTTTGAGAGAGTGATGCTGGCCTACATCCAGAGCAACATCCCAGACACTCTGGACCCCCTGCAGTATGCCTACCGGGCCAACAGGTCCTCATCAGATGCCATCGCTGCTGCCCTTCACTATTCCCTCTCTCACCTGGAAAACAAAGACTCCAACATCAGGATACTCTCTGTTGATTACAGCGCCGCCTTCAACTTGGTCATCCCCCACAAACTCACCAACAAATTGATCACACTCGGCATGCACCCGACCTTCTGTGACTGGCTCCAGGACTTTTTGACTCGCAGGCCTCAGTCTGTCAGGATCGGTAATAGGACTTCAGCCAAAATCACTACAAATATTGGCATTCCACAGGGTTGTGTCCTCAGCCCCATCCTCTACACCCTGTTCACCCACGACAGTGTCGTCTCCAACAAAGATAACATCATCCTAAAGTTTGCGGATGACACTGCAGTGATCGGTCGCATCACTGGAGGGGATGAAGCGGCTTATAGGAGAGAGGTGGCCGGCCTTAATAATGAAATCAACAAACAAACAAACAAACAAAGCTTGAAAACAATAAGTGCTCTGAAAGTCTTCATTCCTTTTTGGGTTCTTGGGCTTTTTGGGTTAATGTAAAACAGTTTCTGACGAATTAGATTCAAGAATTCAACAGACCCCATTTTCCTTTCCTGTAAATTCTGATGTAGGACACAGTAAAGCACACCCAGCTCATGCCTTCATACTCCACCTCCAAGTACTGCAGGATGCCTTGAAGACCATCGCTGCAAAGGATTTGTACTCTGCAGTCAAATCTGATTGGATGGTCAGGGTAATCCTGCACCAGATGAAGGTGAAGAAGGATCATTACATCATCCAGAAAAGGATTCAGGATAGTGTAAAGTATTACAACTGCAATGTTAAGTGTGGAATGGTGAACTTACTCTTCAATATTTCAGTATATAATGTCAATTTCTGCTGTCTGCTCAAATAAAGATTGGTCCTTATAAGCATCATGCTTGCATTACCAAGTATATACTTTATATATTTTTGTCTGCAAAGTCATCTTTACTAACTATGTTCAGAGATGCTAGTGAAGTGCAAATTTCAAACTTATTCCATCTGCTTTATAAGGTCTGAGATGGCTAGCTCAAATGAAGAGTAAGGCTGGACGAAGAACACGGCAAACATGAGGATGAAGAAAGACAGAAAATGTTACAAACTGAAAAGTGTCACTGCTTTTATTATATAGATTTTTTATTGATGTATCAACATTAAGAACAAACGCCTCTTTTTTGGTCTGATGATACAACATTGCTGAAAGTAAGAAGTTTGTTTAATAAAGACTTTTTAGTCATGTAGAAGTAAGTTTTCCAACTACATAGTAACTCTGGATGGCCTTTCTGTTTCACCATGTGCCAAAGTAAAAGACCTTG
>JAQQZX010197358.1:4517-17782 GCA_030068355.1 Notoglanidium maculatum
ACAAAGATCAGATTCCACGCCACTGAACATTTGACTATATCCTATTTGCAATTCAAATTCACACTCGTTCATTCAACGAACTAATGTGGCTGTTGTGCTGCTGAAAATCAATTATTCTTGCCTGGAGGTCAGCTGGGAAGATGTCTGAAGGTTTTCGATTCAAGAAGGGGAGGGGACTTTTCTTAGAAATGCCAGTCATACATTTATATCCAGCTAAATTACATTCCTGTAGATTCTTCAATTAACTTGTATGCTAACAGTTTAGCTACTAAAGTGACACTTATCTAGCCTGTGTGCGTATTTGTGCCAGTAGTGGATCTCCCCCCCTCAACACACACAAAAAGTTACATTTGGTTAATTGTAATCTTATAATAGGAAATAATAGATAAATCCGACCACACACACACACACACACACGATATTTTCACTTGCTAAGGCAAACTTTATTTATTAAAATTTCTCATAATGACAACGTCAGTACTGACAAATCGACCAAACATTAAGTCCACTAATGTCCCAAAAGCTTGAACCTCTCTTACGATTTCTAACATTTGTGTACTGACTATATTGACTATATTGAGTGTATTGACTGACTATGTTTGAGTCTTGCATAATCGATGTTTTAAGTCTTGCATGGTTCATGTATAATTCACAAATGCATGACAGGACAGATGTACACCCTTGCACACTGACACAATGGTCTTTAAAACAAATATATGCTTGTTACGTAACATATTGTAGCAGTAGCTGCAGTTTCCTCAGGCGTTCAGTCGCTTCAGTCACACGAGTAGTAGGAGAACGCATCCTTTAACCAGGCTTCATCAACTGGCAAACCCAGCAACACATTTCAGAGGAGCTAAACATGAACCAGCATGGTTACTATAGCAGATCCTCTGTCGTAGCCAACCATGCATTTATGTATCATTATTTAGCTGAAGGCAGTCAACAAAAACAGACAAAAATATTTCAAAGATATCTAGACAGAAGAACTCCTTTTTTTCGCCACTTCAAAATCGAAACAAAATGTCTAATCTGTTCAGAGAACACCGTGCTAGTCAGAATTGGTAACATGAAGCGGAAGTACATAAAACAAAATAACATCTAATTGCTGCGTCGTATCTACAGCCATAAACTAATTATGAACGTTAAAGCATTGCATGGTAACCGCGGCCTCTCTTCGTTCATGCAAGCTGCTTTTTCAGACCTTTGTAAGAGAGGAATTCTCAGCAGTACCTTCTAAATTGTTTTTCATCCTGATCTTATCATGCAACTTTTACAAAACACATGCAATTTCTAGTTGCGATTTACAGCTTGTATGTTATTTTCACCACCTTCTCAAACTAAGTGAATGTGATAATTTAACAGTCAACATGTAACGAAGTGAAAGGCAAAGTCTAGCAAGCTTGTTGATGTAATTTGTTCATTCAACGTTGATTACAAACGCAGCTAAAACCCATCCCACACTAGAGAATTTCCCCCTCGCTTTTCATTTATGCAGGAAAACTAAAATTACATAAGTAAAATAACTAAGATCTAAAACAAACTATAGCTATCTCTGCATCTTTTATACTATACAAGGAAACGCTTTAAGCATCTAGCTGTAATGACTGAACGCATGCCCTCATGTCGGTCTTACAAGTGTAAATAATGGTGTCTTCAGCCAAGCAACTTGTTTCCTCTGGTATACAAAATAACGGTAAAGTAAGTCAACCTGTGTTGTAGCTTATCAGTGCACCCGGACACCAAGGAAAGAACTGTGCGAGACACCATAGGGGCCACCAATTCCAGGTGATAGATAAAAGCATGAAAACACTAATGCAAACCACACATGGAGCCTTCAAGGACAACAGAAGGCCTAGGTACTAATTTTAAAGTGCCACACACACAGTGCTTATAAAGCCTACAGCAAGATTATGTGTCCCTTGCAAACACGCAGAAAAGTCCATTACCGGCCGATCCGGGGGGGGTGGGGGGGTTAGTTGGATTAGTGTATACAGTTCCTGGGGTCACCTGTATCTGGTATTGTTTTAAAAACTGGAGAGATGAAGGGAAAAAGGATAGACATAAGTGGAGTGAAGATTAAGTCCCACCTTTGCAGTTAGAACAACCTTCACTCTTCTGGAAAGGCTTCCCACTGGATTTTGAAGCGCGACTGTGGGGATTTTCCCATTCAGCCACAAGAGCATTAGTGAGATCAGGCACTGATGTTGGGTGAGGACGCCTGAGGCACAGTCAGCGTTCCAGTTCATCCCAAAGGTGTTCAGTGGGGTAGAGGTCACAGCTCTGTTCAGACCACTTGAGTTCTTCCACTCCAAGCCTGGCAAACCGTGTCTACATGTCTCACTGTGCAGTGTGTTCTGCTAGAACAGGTTTTGGCCGCTTAATTCCAGTGAAGGGAAATCGCAATGCTACAGCTTACAAGCACATCCTATACAACTGTATGTTTCCTTTGTGGGGAAAAACCACATATGGGTGTGATAGCCAGGTGTCCACAAACTTTTGCTCATAGAGGTATAATTAAGGCATGGATGTATAATTAAGGTGCATATGGGCAGCAGTAAAGACAGGGGTTTTAGGCATCTGTAATGGCTGGTTATCCATCACACCGAGCACACGGTGTTGATGGAATGCTGGTAAATACTGATTAGTATATGGAGTACATCTTTTTAATCCTCTGCTTGTATTTTTCAGCCTTGAAGTGCTGTGAAGGGAACTGGGGCACATTTCATAGTAAATGTTCGCTAAATACCGGTCGCCTGTGTGCGCCTGTGCTGATCAAGTCCGCCATATGTGGAATTTAAATTCTAACCCCCTTAAACCACTGGCTTATTACATGGAGTGTTATTTAGCCACTTCAAGGCTACATATGGAAAGAACAAAGAAGTCAAAGCCTGTAAAAAGGCTAGCTAAAAAGGTGTAAAGTGAAAGCGAATGCCCTCACAAAAAGGTGGTCACTGGAGCACAGGCTAATTAGGGCTTTCATGCCACGGTGACCCACATTACAGCAGAGCCTGGGGATGTTTCTCTGGGTATTGAAACATTCCAGTCCAATCAATATTCACACCACCGGTCTCACGCCATGTGGCTGCTTGTAGAAGTAGATTTCTTGTAATTACTGATGAAACGCGGTCCTTATGAGTGCCAGTTTTAGCAATAATTGTGACCCCTTCGTCTCACTCACACTGTTCTATATATCCACTAACCTGCTGAGGCGGCAGTGGCAGCTCATTAGAGTAACGATCCGTTACACACCAACACCAGACAGGAAAGCTAATCCTGCTGCCGATATCAGACTGCACTGAAATTGTTTCAGCTAATGGAAAAATGCCTTCAAAAGCTACATATGGTCAAAGAAAGACAAAAAATAAATTAAAAAAAAAAAGACGCCAGGACAATTTCAAAACACAGTTGCTTGAGCTCTGTTCTTAATATCCTTTGAAGTAGTTGATACTGATACTGTATAACGTGTACATTGCCTTAATGAAAAATGCCACACAAGGACCATGGAGATATTTCAAGGTAAACCAATTCACCGCCACGAACCATCATGAACATAAACGTCATGTTGAAGCACAGTGAGCAAACAAGCTCACAAAAGAGGCCAGGTGACGGTGAACATGGAGCAGGCCACCACTTCCTGTCACATGGGCTCCGTTGGAGACAATGCTGCGTTTCGGCACTCCCTTTTTAAAGCGCCATAAACAGAAAAGGTAATAAAGCAGGCGGATTGTTAAAGCTTTGTTGAGGATTTTAACATCATCTTCACATGGTAAGGATTTCTGCAGGCCTCTTCCTGCACGAACGGACAGGTCTAGAAGTGTTCAACCCATGACGGATTTCCACAAAAACAAAAGGGCAGAAGGAGGGGTTATCCGACACCATCTGGAATTGTGCCAGCGCAGTTTTGTGGCTACTATACTAGCATGAAGTAAATACACGGGACGACATACACAAGGCGCCGGCAGACCAAAAATATCCCACACACCCTTACACTTTGTGAGTGAGTGTGTTCTGTGGGTGGATACACACCAACTTTCGCTGCCCAGTGACTCAGAGGATAACAGGGAGAAAAAGAAAGACAGAAAGCGAGCGCGAGAGAGAGAGAGTAAAAGAGACATTCCAGAGTCCATGGCAACCCCCTTGCGCGGAGATCTGACCCACTCTCTCTCCCCCCCTCTTTTAAGCAAGCGTAGTCTATTATAACCCACCTCCATAATGAAGGCTCAGACACAAGCTCAACAGATTCAGTGCCAGGCTGCTATGGACTATGCACACGCCCACATCAATGTCTCCGAGGTTTGCGATATCAGCATACAACAGTGAGAGGTGCTGAGTCACCTGGGCTCTCAAGAGCCTGTCTAAAGTAACATGTTAAAGCCGAAAGCTTAATCATTTAAAAGACTGATTGATCTTTGGCCAGTTCTCCAAACCTGATGTATCTGCTATACGTTCCCTGCTAGGAAACAAACGTCTATCAAATAACTGGGTGAAACCACACTAAAGCCAACGAACGCTCCATATGGCAGATGAAACACTGACGGACCTGTCCGACAGCAGCTTTACAATAGAAACCACACAAGCACAGTTCTGCCACCAAAGAAACAAGTGCTGGTCCATGCACCAAAAATAAACACTGATCAAAGACAAGTTCTGTCCTGGCCTGTATACGCAATTAGGATAGCAAGCAGGAGGTTTGAAATCGATGATGGGATTTGTGCTAGGTTTGGGCGATATGGATTTTATTCCCTTGCTCGTTTTTAACCTTTTAAAAAAAAATGCAATAAATCAATTAGTGTGTACTCCAATTTAAGTTGTGTACTAGATTTAAAGGGGCTCTTTTAGCAAAAATCAAACATAATTACTTTTTAATTAGTGTATAATAACCCGTAACTACAGATCATTGTGTTTTTGTAAGCTTATAAATGAGCCCTTTATGTCTACATACAGTAAGGAGCGGGTCCTCTTCCACCTTGTTGCGCAGCTACAGAAGCCCACAACGGACAAACCAAACAGAGTGCATTTCGCATTTCTGAAAGAAGCAGCCAGCACCAGAATGAGTACAAAGAAGAAGAAAGGAAGCAGTGTGTTGGTGCCATTTTAAGAGACTGAATGTTCAGTATAGGGTTGTTGTTTTTTTCTTTTAATTTAGTACTTTGTTAAACATTTATATAAATGATATTTACTTATATTGCTGTTGCAGTTAACAGTCCCCCCCCCTGCGTTAGTGGTTCTGCTTGTATGCAATGTTCCCCTGCCTAAGATGTGATGGTACATTTTATTTAGCATTTGTGGATGTGGAAAGAACATGAGACGGTGAGGTTAGGAGTAACAGTTTTCTGATTGAAATTCGAATTAAGCAACTATAACGTGTAACTGTCAATATTGGATTAGTAAAGGGTTTCTGCTTGAAGATTTTTGTGCTCCGACAAGTTTTTTGCATCAGCCAAGGGAAACGGAAGAAGAGCCACAACAAAGAGGTAAAGATCAGTGAAGCTCCATTTGTGCTTATGTGATTGTTTTGGTGGTTCCAGTAAAATAATAGAATACTTTTAAGCCTGTTTGAAGTCAAATTTTATTCCTGCACATGTAGTGCAAGTGTAAACATAAATCCCAGGCAAACATTTACCAATCACATACCAAGCTTTTAGTTTTTGTGAGAAAACCACAAAAAGATTGTTCGTTACACTAGCATCGTTTTATTTTAATTTTATCAGTATCCAGTTTTATAGTTCTATCTTTTTAGTTTATTGGAAACCCACCTACGACATGTGAAATGTTAATTAGCCTAACATTTGCAAAGAAACCTAAAAACAGTGGCCACGCATGCACTGCCATGGCTTTGCAGACAGATACTGCATCTGACAGGCGCCATAGGTTCTAACACACGCTTGAACAGGGAAGGTTGAGCGGAGGAGTATTCAGTTGGTTACAGTTTGCAACCTCGCCACTAGATGGCCCTAAATCTTGCATAGTGTACCTTTAAGGAGAATATGAGAGGATGTAATATCACCAGCTGTGCAGACGTCAACTGCATACCAGCAGTGGCATTCACAATAATTCAGTAATGCACACTTTTTTAAACAGTTTAAAAAATAAAGAAATAAATAAATCCAATGGCATCCAATTTTTGGCCAAAATATTCCTGGGGCATCCCTAATATAGTTGACTGATGCTAAACATGTACTTGTCTAATGTCAAGCATAAATTGACAGATTTTATTTCACATTAACGGAAATATTCTCCATTTCTTTGACAAAGTGAAACTTTGCAAGATGAAGGGAAGAGGATGGGCTTCCAGGCAGGGTCAATTAATATAGGAGAGATAAAAACACCAGCACAAAATCATGCCAGATTCATTTGTTATTCAGCACATTCTTATATTGGGGAGGAAAAAAAAAAAAAAAAAAAGGAAAGAAAGAAAAAGAAAAAAAAGTGCTCTTTTGCGGTTTTGTTGGGTGCTAAATGATACTAGCATACTCTGACTAAAATGCATCAAGATTGGCAGGTCTGGTACCACAATAAACACACTGGACATCATGGTAGTGTAACATCATGTAGAGACAAAACATTATATTGCACACCACATACTTTTTACTTTTGCCATTTTACTAACCGTCCTACACATTACAGTTTATACACCACTATGCCAGATCAGTAGAATTTTGATTAAAGGAAATCCATAAAATTTAAAGATGTTCATGATGTTCTAATTTTAAAGCTAGATCAATTGAAACACAGCTAGTCTTTGTTCAGCTCTCATCACCCACATTATTCTATCTATCCAACATGCTGGTCATATTCATGGAGCTCTTCTCTCTTCACTAAAGGCAATACCACAATTCTGGGACACTTTAAGACAGGAAGATTTGGCCATTAAATGAGCCAACCACAATTTTTTTCATTGGCTCGAAAGGACCACTGCATGTTGTTCTTGTTCTTCTTCTTCTTCCTCTTTTTCTTATTATTATTCCAATAACAAAGGCCAAAGTCCTTCATCCAGGAAGATTTCAACGTCATCATAGTGTTGTATAAACAGGGATGCCATTACTGAGCAGCAGCTAACCACACTGCACTTTCAATACATGATGTTCAATCAAAACATGTGAGAAAATGTTTAAAAGGCCCAAAGATGTGTCTGAGGTATATTAAATGTATTAAGCAACTATGTACCAAACCAGTTACATCTTGTTTTTCTTTAATTATTGCATTTTCTATGAAATCCCATTTAATTCACGTGGGTAGTAAATTAGGCTCAGATGCATAAGCACAGTTTGAGCACTACCTTTTTAACCATAATTGTATATTCACTGAGAACTTCATTATGAACACCTGTACTCCTGCCTCATGCAATTATCTAATCAGCTAATCATGTGGCGGCAGCAGTGCAATGCATGCAGATACAGGCTACAGCTTCAGGTAATGTTCACGTCAACCACGAGAATGGGAGAAAAATGAGTTCCTTGCAATTTTTACCACAGCATGATTGAAAATCCCAGGAGACAAGAAGTTATAAAAACATAAGCTTGTCTGGCACCACCAAACACACCAGTCTCTAGAGTTCTCTCAGAATGCCAATTACTCATCACTTGAATGCCACAGCCTATTTGATTATCGTTGTTGACCATGTGCGTCCCTTGATGACCATAATTTACTCATCTTCTAATGGCTGCTTCCAGCATGATGATGCACCATGTCACAAAGCAAAAGCCGTCTCAAACTGTGTTCACGAACACGACCGTGAGTTCAGCGGCCTTCCCAGTCACCGGCTCTGAATCCAGGAGAACATCTTTGGGATGTGGCTGAACGTTAGATTCACATGACCGTGTACCTGAAAAATCTGCAGGAACTGCGTGATGCAATCATGTCAACATGGGCCAGAATCTCAAAGGAACGTTTCTTATCTTGTGGATTTTAGCCATGAAGAACTGAGGCCGTTTTGAGAGCAAAGGGAGGCCCTAACCAGTATCGCTATAGTGTTCTTCATAAAGTTCTTCGTGAGTGTACATGTATATACACTACCAATCAAAAGTTCTTGCGTGCACACAGATTTTCTACATCTTCAATGCTACTTAATATTAAACAAAAAAAATCTAGGACATCCAGTATGCTTTACTAACAAATAAATTCATATTCACCGTTTGAGTATCTTTATTAGCAAGAAAACAGAAATTTGATTCATCAAAAGTAGTCTCTTCTAGCAGTTATAACAGCAGAGCAAATTCAAGGTGTTTTGTCTACAATGGACATTAAATATTGCCCAGTATGCTCATTACTACACTCCTGAAGCATTGTCCACAGGCATGATGCACTAGTTGGCTGCTTTGCATTGACCTTTCTGTCCAGTTCGTCCCAATCTAGCTCTATCGGGTTCAGCTGAGGTGACTGTGGTGGCCAGGCCATGAGTTTCAGCTCGTCTCCTTTTTCATTCCTTTTTCAAATAGTTCTGACACAATCTGAAGATATGTTTGGGGTCATTGTCCTGTTGCATACGTCTGAGGTTTATGAAATAAATGGACAAGTAGTAAGAACCTGTGGTGTGCAAAAAAAAAAAAAAAAAAATTGTTTTATATATATATATATATATATATATATATATATATATATATAAAATTTGACTGGTAGTGTATGTCAATTGAAGTCAAAGCATCAATAAACAATCAACCAGGCCATAGTTAGCAAGACACTAGTTCAGCTGTGGCCTGATTCTGTTCATTACATTCAGACGCTCAACAAGGGCCCCAGGAAGCTCACATCTCTCATAGCAGTTTTGAACGGAGTCAGTTTACAGTGCACACCGGTGCTCACACACACACTCTCTATGTGTAGACAAAAGGCAGGGAGGATCCAACATGACATGCCTCCCCTTGGAGACATATTGTCCTTACTGCCTGCAACGCCATCTCTCAAGGGCATGCTTTCTAGTGTGGTTGAGCATGGGGTCATTTGGGAGCTAATCTAATTTTTAAGGGTGGAGAATTAAATGGCAGAAAGCAAAGAGATGATAACGATCTACGAACAGCAGTGTTGTGAGTGAGTGTCCAACCTAGAGAACAGGTCTTAACATTAAACATTTAAAAAAAAAAAAAAAAGAATTAAAAAATATATATTTTTTAAACGTCCTAAACATTTCATCAAGATACGTTGGTGTTTTTGGATTCATTAGTCCTGCTAAGTGCTTCTAGGCCAGACCTTAAAGCTACAGGAAATAAGAATTTGGAATTTCACTCTCTTTGACCATTGAGAGGAAAACAATTCAGGGCTGCATATTCAAACTGCATTGTGAGCACTAAACAGAAATCTATACCGCTTACTATAGCGCATGCATCCTACACAACCAACGCCAGTGTGACCGTCACACTTATACTGCACTAGGTGAAAGAGAATAGAAACCCATTTCCTTTAAAAGGAGTTTGTTTTTAGCCAACATGCGAACGTTGCTCAGCCAGTACCCTACCAGAGGTTGTTTCAGGTTTTAATATAAATCCCACAAGTCAATGTTTGTATCGCAACCCTTAACCCAGGTGCTGCAGTCTCACTTCAGTCTAGCTGCCTTTGTTTTGGGAGATAAAAACCACACCATTAAGCCAGCAGTGTCAAGATAACTGGCTAATGAGCACAAATGAAGGAAAGAATTGTCAGTTAGTGCACTGCTCATACAGGTGTGCAGAGTCACTCTGTGGGGAGTATAATCAGAATCTACTGAAGGGGACAATATCTGGCTCTAAGGCACGTTAAGGGGAAAGGCTTCTGTTACGATGCCAAAGGCTATATGGTCACATAGGTCATACAGCAAATCCAGGGGAAAGTCTCTACTTCTTTCATGTTCATGTTTCATGAAATATGCAAATTTCACACCGATTCAGATCCGACAGTTATGACTGGTCTGGTCATGACCAATGATGACTAACAGAAGGTCAGGAACATCTGGAGAGTATATTTGTCCGCTGAATCTAATGAGTTTGTTCTCAAAGCACTGAAGCTTTAACTGAAGGTGCAAGAAGCCCTGCTTTTCTGTTGATTAATGCTAATCTTACGAGGCATTTTTAAAGAAATCTTTAGAATGTGATACTTCGTGTCACTAAACACAGGAAAGAACCATCTAGTTTCACAGAAATAGACTGTTTGATATCGCAAAGGACCAAAGTTTACTTACGAACTGTTCAAACGAAACATATAACTAATCACATACAAGC
This sequence comes from Notoglanidium maculatum, assembly GCA_030068355.1. Taxonomy (NCBI): domain Eukaryota; kingdom Metazoa; phylum Chordata; class Actinopteri; order Siluriformes; family Auchenoglanididae; genus Notoglanidium; species Notoglanidium maculatum. Next base: position 14,711 of record JAQQZX010197358.1, read on the forward strand.
GCATTTCCACCCATCACCCAGAGTGCACAACTCCTTTTGCATTCAAGGACTCGCAGTCATGTAAGTAAGAACATGAAATATTTTTTTGTACAAATGAGCTCTCATAAGGCTCGTCTTTGAAGGGGTGAGACTACGAGACAAAAAGATGATGGCACAAACTTAAGAGCCTTTTAGGATCCTGGATGTAACCGAAGTTTTGCCGAGTCCTCTTTCAAAACAATACTGACAGAATGGATGGGTTTTTTTCCCCCCGCTCAAAGTAACTTTGCGGGCAAATACTGCAATTTTACAATTGGCATGGCAGCACATCTCAATTTGAAAAAAGAAAAGAAAAGAAAGAAACGGTGCTCTAAATATCAGTCTCGACATCATTTTTTCTACTCAAGTTATTCTTACTTCAGCAGATACACTTCCGGTGTGACTAACACGTACTCTTTCGTGCTGATGCCCAGTGATCTCAAAACTGATCACACAGCTGAATAGCTGATTCAGTGTGAACTACAGATCAAAGAGATGATTTAATTTATAAACTAACTCAGGATTATATAGTGTGTATATAGAAAGTAATGTTCACTCACTCCTCATTTCCCCAGCCTCGTGGGCCTATCGTAGTAACCCATGGGTAATCGTTTTGCGGTTGCCGGAGTGACCCATGCTTCACTGGACACTGGAGATTGTTATTCTGATTTTGAGATTGAAATATCACAGAAAGTAAAGTAAACTGCTCTTCTGGACAGTAACAACATGGCTTATACAATCCTAGCTATACGTGATGGATATTATTGATATTCAGTAACACTTGTGTAGAGTGTGGGTCACATAGCACACATTACAACGTGCAGTGTGCTAGTGATGAACAATAAACTTACATTTTCATGGTTATAAATATGTACTGCCATTTTTGCACCACAATACAATACAATACATTCTACATACAGAAGTCATTCGTTTTCAATTAATATCAGGATGTCTGAGCACAAATCTTTTATGGCATTTGTTTCACAGTGTGCCTTATGACACAAACCCTGTAGTGAAAAGATATGATACTGTTATTACCCTGTGCACATCACAGGATACATTCAAACAAACTGGTAAACTAATGATGAACCGCAAATAAAGACAGATTTGCATTAACTGGCCATATTGTTTTTTCCTCGCCTTCTCTGGTTAGGAGTTGAGATTGGTGGGCTCAAAACGCATAATTCTGCTCACAAAGGTTCCATTTTGTGCCCTTGTGACCAGACAACCTATAATTTGTTTTTAAATTAAAATCTCCGTGCAACTGCTGCTCATTGAAAAGCCACCAATAGGACTTGTACACAAATAATATAAAGCTACTTTATAAAATAATATAACAAATAATATAAAGCTACATTTGCTTTGACAAATCTTCTGAAAAAAGCCTGATGCAAGAATAAGAACTTTGTAATATGGAAGTGGTTTTCTTTAATGGCATCATATCATAATCAGACATGGACATCACATTATTGCACAGTCTGTTATAAAATATAAAAGCCTTATAATTTAAATATTACGAAGTACCAGGGTTTCCTTCAGTTAAAAATAAAATTTAAAGAATCATTAAATTAAGCGCGCGCAGACACACAGACACACACACACGGGTATAATGGGATAAAACTTAATGGCAGAGTGAAACTGACTAATCTAAAGTGAGAGCTAATGTATTACAAGAGTTAATCATTTCCATTAACAACTTTCTAGATTTCCTTAAAATAACAAGTCAGGGGACCTAGCAGCTATTTATCAAACTACAACTGTTCACAGTCCTGCACATGAGGGTCCGTGGGGGTGTGATTAACATGAGCTAAAACAACGCATCTGTTCCTGATCAGGAGAGTGCTGACCCGTAGATGTTGCTGCTTTGAAGCCCCTCCTCACACACATCAAGAACCACACTGGGCATGTTTCATGCGGTGTAAGCCGCTGTTTTGACTGCCATTATGAGACTGCAGTCGGATGATGGTGTTTTACAAACATGGTGCCTACCTAATTCACGTTCAAATAGTTATGGTGGTTATTTTTGCACAAAGCCACACTGACTGGCCTGGGCATACTGGCTACACACAGAAGTGCTGTGTTAGGACAGGTTTATGTGCTTGCTGTAGGGTGTATTTAGCACAAGCATGCCTCTGAATTAGCGCACACACGCATGCGCAAAGAAATGAAACGTACTCACATTAGAGCTGGCTGTTCAAACCTGACAGTATCAGCCTACACGTCTTCCCTTTCATTTTTCCCATTTCTACTTTAGCTTTCCTCTTTACTTTACTTGCAAATCACCTACATAGACAACATTCCATATTAGCACGTGTGTGAAGTATGGCCAGACTGCTAAATCAGCTTGTCAACATTACTGGCTGATATGAGACAATTACCAGTAAATCAGCATTGCCATTTATAACTGTCGATACATGACAATTAAAAAAAAAGAAATGGAGATGTTGAAATATCCATCTTTCAACCATTAGGAGTGCTGTAGTTTTCCCACCAGAGGACATGCTGCAACTTCACTCTTGGCAACACACAATCAGCTGACCCAAGTAGAGTCAAGAGGAGTATAAAACGGCAAGTCAAACAGATGAAGGTATTCAGTTATTTCAAAACAGTCAGTTTCAGTTGTACACAAATTACAGTACAGTCCCTATATAAATTAATTGCTATATTTGAGTGATGCAGTTGGATTAAACCTTTTTTTCCCCCTAATAAAGTAAGCTATACCTAAAATACACAACTTATAAATGTACATGTTTCCAGATGAATAGTTATTAGGCCCAATTAAACAAAATCTGTTGTGTGCATAATTCAGAATGCTTTTCCCCTATGCACATGATTAATTATTTTTGTACTATTCGCAATATTTGAATACAAGTCTACTTGAATGAAGACGTGCTTGTCTTTTTTCACACCAAGGAGTGGGTATTGGGGCGGCACGGTGGTGTGGTGGTTAGAACTGTCGCCTCACAGCAAGAAGGTTCTGGGTTCGATCTCCGGGTCACCCAGGGTGCCTTTCTGTGCGGAGTTTGCATGTTCTCCCCGTGCATGCGTGGGTTT
>JAQQZX010197461.1:0-17768 GCA_030068355.1 Notoglanidium maculatum
CTACACACAATACAGTACTACTACGAGGACTACTATTTTGCACAGGGTTAAATATTGCACGGAGTTAAAATTTGCAGCATCAAATATAGCACAGAAAAAAAGTCAGATATTGCACAGAGTCAAATATTTCACAGTTAAATATTGCACAGTGTCTCACATTTGTGGTGTTGTTTCACAAAATGTAAGTGTAAATTACTTAAATATAGTGTAACTAGAACACTCAGTAACACTGGTGAGGTGACGTGAACGAGTGATAAGCAGTAACTAATTATTCTACAATCAAAATGGGTAATAGCAGCAGAGTATAATAAATATAAAGATATGTTTTAGTGTGTGTTAAGGATATGTCCACACTGTGTGTGTGTGTGTGTGTGTGTGTGTGTGTGTGTGTGTGTGTGTGTGTGTGTGTCTGTGTCTGTGTGTGTGTGAGGGAGAGGAGAATGCAGATTAAGAATATGAAGTGCATTTATTAAAGAGAGTTAAGAAGTCTAACGGCCTGTGGGAAGAAGCTCTTGCTCAGTTGAGCCGTCTTGCATCCCATACTGCGGTAGCATTTGCCAGGTGGTAGAATGGTGAACAGTCTGAAGGCTGGATGTGATGGGTCCCTGACTATCCTGACCGCTTTGCTGCATATTCACGAAACATTCAGGCTGCATGCATTCCCATAAAAACTGAAAAAACTGATGTGTTCTAAAATTTTTGCCTTGTATTGTGTGTGTATATATAAAATAGAACTAATGCAATGCTATTTACCAAAATTTGCAAATATGACCTTTAGTTTGATTGGTTTATTTGCTTATTCCTATTATATCAGTGTCTACGCCCTCACAGAATGTCTCTGGGAAAGAGGTTGCAGCCAGGATTGAGAGAAAACAAACAAAAAACTGAAGTTTATTAAGTGGTTACAGCAGAAACACCCGAAAAAGAACCTCAGATATACTCTCTGCCAACACAAGATGAAAAATGGCATCTGTGACAAAAAAATGATCAATATACCTGGTATGTGATACAGCCTGACAATCACCATGTCATTGAATGAAACAAAATTACACTTGTATCATCATCAATCTTCTTTCTATTCATTATGTATTCTTACATTTTTTTTTCAGGATGTGTAAAGACCAACTGATGGGAAAGTCTCCAGAACAACCAGAGCTGACTCCCTATTGGAACAATCTAAATCATCTCTTTTCAGTTGGGTGAAGTTCAGTTAAAGGTGCTATGCTATGTTTTTGTATTAAAAAACAACATTAAGAGTTATTATGAGTTTTGTAACATATACTTTACAAATACTTTATACATGTAGTACACATATGGCTACAGAAGTCTTATCAATGTGATGTGTTATTTCTCCCTACCATAGATTCTCACAAGGGCTAAGGCTCAGACAGATTGATATGATCAATGATGATATTGCTGGCAGTTCCAGAACACTGAGAAACATGGCAAGGTGCATTCGAGAGGTCTGGTTTGATTGGTTTATTTGCTTGTTCCTATATTCTGTGATGAAAAGCATGTCACTACATACAAAGCCCATTATCTGTTTTATTGTCACTTATTTAAGTATAAAATGTCTGACTTCTACAGGCAGGAGAGGTTAACCAATATAAACCATTGCATAGAATCAGTGGAGAATTTGCCATTGAAGCAGTATACATATCATTCTACTTTGTATCACTCTAGACTTTAGAATGTTAGTAGCAATTGAAATCAAAACCTAAATTTAAATCTAAACTAGAGAATGCTGCTTTTTGTCTGACATTTACATGCTATCAGTACATACTCTCCTCTTACAATTAGCTAAAACTAATGCTCACCACATTGCCAAAACTTTTCTTATGTTTCTTGGCTTCCTTGACATATTTCTTTTTGGATTTGTGCTTGTGCCTCTTTGAGGATGAAGATGAGGAAGAGAATAAGGCAGATGAGGATGTAGCTCTAGATGTGTATGATGAAACAGAGGTTTCAGAATCATTCACAGCAACTGGACCATCTATCAGTTCTTCTTTTGGTTGCACTAAAAATACAAATAAAGAATCAATGTGATATATTGCACACACACACACACACACACACACACACACACACACACACACACACACACACACACACACACATACACACACACACACACACACACACCATAACTATGTTTAAGCTTGATTTTGATAAAATATTAATAATATAAAGACCCTTACAAGTATCTGACCATTTATGACCATTTGAAAACCAACTAACAAACAAAATGTTCAATTTTGTCAGCATTTTTAAAATTTCTTGAAAAGTAGTAGTTTTGGAAGTAAAAGGATATGGTGATTTTGTAAATACATCCCGTCAATATTGGCAGTGGCCAATGTAATAAAAAGTGAGGCTATGATATTTTAAAATCCCGCTAGTGCATGGTATTACAATGGTAATGCCCATAAAACTAACTAGCTATGTACCTTTCATAGGGATGACAAATGTCCATGGAGAAAATCTCTTTCTTGTTGAAGTTCTTAAATTCTCTTCTTCTGCCAGTCCAATTTCTCTTTTAGAAACTTCAATTAATGTTTCTCCTTGTTAAGAAGCACTGTTGCAGTAGGGACTAGATCAGAGGCAGAGCCTAAAAAAGCAGGCATGATTAGAATTTCAATACTGGCATTAGCCCTACCTTACTATATATGGGAATCACTGGGAATCTTATGAATGAAGTCAGAGTTGATTCTCAAGTCAGAATAAATTCTTGATATGGTATAGTTAAATTAAAAATTATAAATTGTATTTCAAGGTACTCATTCCATATGACTGCAGAAGACGTAAATAAAAAAGCATAAAATTAAAAACATAAAATAGACAGGTGAATAATAAAATGCCTCATCAATCAATGTATCATTGGAACATACACAGTAGCTGCTCATAACTAACTGGACATCTGTCATATAGCTAGCTAGCTAAAGTCCTATTACCTGACAGCTAAAGCCCATAAAATAGAGATTTTATTTTTTAACCAAGTTTTAATTTAAAATTCTTTTCCTGGCGCAAAAGGGACTGCACCAGTGACGTGAGTTCACAGCTTACATAGGCAGGTACTAGCGACCCTGTGTCTTTCTCATTTTGATGCTCTCACTGTTCCACTGATTGTTTCATAATCATGTTCACAATTATGCTCAAGCTAGCATGCTGGTTGAGTGGTAGTGCACAGCCAGCTGTCTAGAGGCACACACTTTCTTTTACCAAGCTATCCAATGGATATGTGCTGACAAACTAGTTAGCAGTGAAACACATTACTAGATAACTATCAACTATCAAATGCATAACAAATTCACATACCTCATAAGTTGTAAATGTTAAGGACGACTACTCTTAATCACCTCCCTGACATGCAATTTCCCTTTGGGTGGCCACGGGAATCACATTCAAGCTCAAGTTTTAATTGTAAATAAATAAATAAATAAATAAATAAATAAATAAATAAATAGTTTAAATAAATCCTATGCAGGAAACTCCCTACTTAGCGTATATTTTAGATAGTAAGCAACCTAAAAATTGATAAGTTATGTGGTGAACTAGTAAAGCTGGGTAGTTAGCAAATTAATTGCCTAGCTACTGAGTAGATTAATTAGCTAATAGAATTGGATAGAAAAGAAAAATAAGGAAAACTTACCATCTGTTGCCACCTGTGTCTTAGGGTTTTCCAAAGTTCCAGTCTCTGCCTTGGGTGCCTCTTTGGATAGGTACTGGCCACAGACATTGCAGCCGCAACAAGTTTGTCTGTGATTGGATATGAATCTTTATGACTGGTCTGTGGTTGGACGTTCTACGTTCCATTGCTGTGGAGCCAAAATCTTTTTTTTTTCTTTTTTTTTTCTTTTTTTTTGGCTACTGTAAATTGACCAGAAACAGATTGCATCATGTTATATCTAATAGGAGAAGACACCTAAAAGGAAAGCATTTTTTAAGGAATTATGATTATTATGACAGTTATGATTAGGATATTCCTTAATTTACTGTTGATTCTGTTGTATTGTACTACTTGAAATGTCTACTGTATCCAGCATGAGCTATTGTTTGTCCATGTAAGATGGAATATAAAATTAAACCAAAAAAGGTAGAACTGTTATTGTAAAGGTATGTCAGAAATGTTCTTGTTAATGTCAGTGTCTACTCCCTCACAAAATGTCTCTGGGAAAGAGGTTGCAGCCAGGATTCGAGAGGTCTGTATTTGCCCAATGGACAGACACAAAAGGAAGAGCAGACAGTGGTCATAAAGAATTTGTTGTGATAGATGAGAGCTGCTTCCGTCATCAGCGAAACCATCTGTCAAAAGCACATTTGTCACCCAACCCTGCTCATGAATATATAAACATACAACATGTTAGAAATAAGGTTATTACTCACCTTCTTCAGTGTAATATAAGTAAACATTTTATTAAAACATAAATAGTTTAGTAAAACATTTTTATTGAGTATTTATGTCTGGGAAAAAGTGTTGTGCCTTTTTGTAGAATTGTAACTTATTGGCAATTCCTGTTCAGTGTTAAAATTAAATGAATTTTTAATTTATATATGTTTACAATATTTTCTATATTATAGACTCTTAATTACCCAAATCTTATCTCACATTACTTATCCATATTTTCTTAAGGTTTTAATCTTTGGGAAATTATGGAAACCTGTGGTGGAGTTGAAGATCCCCGACATTGTTTACTGTGACACACAGCAAAAATCTCTGTGAGGCTTACGTGTGTATGCACATACACACACACACACACACACACACACACACACGAAAATGTGATTTCTTTTTGTTGTCTTAAAAAGGCCTTAAAAAGTTCTGGAATTTTTTGGACCACTTGTACCGTAACAAACACTTCAAAGATGCTTTCAGTGAGAATCCACCTGGTTTAAAATAAACACAATGTTTAAAAAAAAAGTGGGGGAAAAAATGGGTCCAGTTTTGAGATCTCGTAAAACATTGTAGTTTTTCATTCTGGTATTTCCGTGTCAGTTCAGCAGCATGGAGACCACAATATTGGAGTGCGCACACCTGTGGGAAAGGTTCATGGAGTATTATTTTGAAATTTGGCTCAAATATAAAGACATTAGATCAGTGCTTTGCAGTAAGAATGGTTTTCACATAAGTGAGAGACATCTAAGGAGAATACTTAAGGCAAGGGGACACACTCGCTGCAAAGCATATACTGACCTTAGAAGCCCTGGTTGAATTCATTAGCAACCAATTCCAATACTCTGGACAGCTTCATGAGTACCGGTGTTATGCACTAAAATACCCCCTGCCATGGATTTCCCAACCCCTGCCGCCCTCCCATGACATAATTGCCAATTTTTCATTTTTTTTTGCCTTTAGCTGACATAAAAACTCATCACTCATTTATTATGATATTTTGTATTCAAACCTTAAGTTAAGATTAACAATTGCTTGGATGTGCTTACTATTTTTTAGAACTTTTATTCTGTCTTCTTTTCTTTTAATGTCTCTTCTGAAAATAATATGACATCCAGTCAAACATGAAAAATAAGGAAAAATCACCAAATTTTGACTACTCACTGTAAACCACATTTATACAGCACAGTAACAAGCATTACTTTGCAAGTCATGAAGCCATAACGTCACCCTGCCCCTCATCTACTACCTAAAATACAGATCTCTTTGCATTCACACGATGTCCTCTTGTGGGACCTCTCTTGAATGCAAGAACTTTTCCAAATCCTCCTCCATGGCTCTCACATGGAGCTGTCCAGTGTGTTGCAGTTAGTTGCTAATGAATTCAACCAGGACTGCAAGGCTTTGCAACATGTGTATCCTTTTACATCTCTCACAGTCCCGAACTGAACTGGAAGTACATTGACCAGAATGAAAAACTTTTTTTTCCCCCACGTCACTTTGGGAGCTCATAAAATTGAGCCATCTTTAAACTGTTTGTTCTATTGGTGAATACAATTATATTGTGCAAAACGGTTATAATAATATACTGTCTCATTCAGAACAAAATTGCAAAGATTTAATTTGTTTATTTTAAACTTGAATTTAAATTGTAAATATAGCAAAATAATTTCTTTGCCTAACAATTGTCATATGATGACAAATGTCACATTCTCCCATATCATATTTGCACTGTCTTGTAACTTTGCACATGTGCACTTTATGTAGTCCTGTGTTGTTTTATGTGACACATGTGCAATTTTGTAATTCTGTGTAGTCTTATGTAGCACCATTGTCCTGGAGTAATGTTGTCACTATGTATTCTCTCACCGGTATATGGTTGAAATGACTGTAAAAGCCACTTGACTTGACTTGACTGGACAAGACCAGTATTTAAAAAGACCAACAATTTTCGAAAAAAATTTTAGCAATTATTTTTCTGTATAAAAAATATGCATAAAAAGAAATCAATGTTTAAAAAACATGTTTAAAATAAACCCACAACACAATTTAAATAAGAACACTTAAAAAAGAAACAACACTGTTAAATAAGGAAATGCTGCCTTAGATAAGGAACCAAAAATGGTCAACAATAATAAAAGAACATTTAAAACAACTAACAAAAAAACATTACTCAATTTATCAAGGCTGGCAGATCTGGTATGCTATGTATCTGCTCTCGTCCAAACTGCAAGGCAAAACAAAAGCTTCTCACAAGAAAAGACCAGAGACACTAAACTTTGTTTACAGAACTCCAAAAATAATCAAGACTTGTCAGATGTCAGATCAAATGTTTTTCACAAGTGTACTGTAACAGATATTTTTAAAGTTAGGAAACTATTAGTTTCATTTTTTTCACAGTTTGCTTATATTATGGACATACACTTCATAAATATTGTATCCTATATTGTATTTATTGCTCTGAAACACACAAATATTACAAATTTACAATTCACACAATATATTTAATTTTAGCCCTAGTGTTATCTGCCGAGCGTTATACCCATGATTACTTTGTGTTTGAGTCTGTTTGGTTTTTTGTGACTACTGCTTTTTGGATTTACCCTTTGGACTCTGTTTGTTGATTGCTCGACCCCTGCTTGTTTTTGGATTTCTCTCTATATCACTCTCTAAGTGTATATAGTGTATATATAATAAACTCTGTTGTAACTGTTATTTATCTCAATCTGATCAGTTAGTAAGTCATTATGATGTTGATAGCTAGCAAGGAACTGATACAGCTTTAGCTAGTTAGCGATAAACAGAAAGATGCTAATATCATTCTTAAGCTTTTTTATTTTTATTTTGACATTTCTTACATCACCACGATCGTCACTGACATCCAAACATGGTGGATTGTTATCAGTGCTGCAAAAAATACTGCCTCATGCAATGAGAACAGACATAGGTGCTTTCATAATCTTTCCATAATTTTCAGAGACACTGTAACTCTTCAGCAGATCAGTCACGAAATGAAAATGAAAGTGAAAACAAAAATACTTCAGAAATGTCGATGGCAACACTGTTATATCTGAACCTGTTACAACAATCTCAGATTGTTGAGACTGTCAACTCACTGACATCTCACTGACATCATGGCACGCACACTCCCATGTTCTGAGTCTCCAGACTTATAACTGGATAGACCTGCATCCAATTATCCACCACACCCAGGACTCTGTTCATATACACACTCATTCACACTCTCAGGTTGCAAAGCAATAGTTTAGCTCCCTGTGAGTCTTCTAATGCCAAGCCATTTATTCTGCCCATGTATGTTTTTTAGTTTTCTGAATTTATGACTTTCTGGATTGTGATATTTTTGCCTTGTAAAAATGTAAAAAATTGTGGCTGGCCTTGGCTGTTACAGTGAAATACAAGCAGCACTTCGGCAGCAGCTATTGGGTATAGAGGATTAAAATACACACATTCAAGGGGTCTGTTGTGAGCATGACCAGTGTACATTACATATAGGCAATACTACAAAGCATTGCAAAGCCAAAAATATACTTTAATGTAAAAAGATGAGAGGGTAATGTAATAAGACAGCTAGCACAGAGCATACTGCCAACCTTCTACACATCTTATTTTACATGGTAATGTTAGAAGTGACAGGGACAACCACACTGTAGTCAGGAACGTTAGCTGACACTAAGGTCTGCTATAAATGCTTCAATTAATCCCTGCTTGGACACCCTTTCTAATTCAATGTTTTCTATTTTTATTACTTATAAAACACTTCATGTCTTAAAGTAATGATGGGCTATTGATACCTGTTATTTGATAAGCATACCAGGTGACAACCTTATCTAATGACTACCCACATCTAATGTTTGGAAATTTTTACAGAGTGCCAAGCCCATGTGTCTGTGCCACACCTGGCTCAATGCCAGAATGCCACTGCTTAGGCAGGACTGGTTTGGAATCATCTGATGAGGTTTCAGCGAGTGGCGCAGAACTGTTTTTGTTATACTGTGCACAACGTGTCTGAATGTCGTGCTGCTTTTTGTGACAGTCCCGCGCCCAGTGTCCGGGTTTGTGGCAGTAGTGACAATCTCTAGAGCGGTTAGAAAAGGACTGTCTTTTGTCAGGATAGTTAGTGTGAGCAGCGGCAACTAAGGTCATAGTGTTTTCAGTGTGGATAGAAGGGAGTGCTCCTGCAGCCTCGAGTTTGCGGAGGCACGTGCCAAAATTAGCGAGTGTGAGATTAGTTAAACCTCCTGTCGATATCCGTAGAGTTTGTGTGTGAGACGGATGCATGTTATTTAAGAAAGTAATTAAATACAGCTGCCTCATGTCATCAGAACCCGCGGGCAAACGTGCGTCCTCGGTCCATGCTTTATGGAAATGAGCCAGAAAGGCGGATGCACGCTCACCAGGGTGTTTCTTTGTGTTAGTAGCCTGAGATAAATCGTGAGCGGCCAAGTTTCTTTTGTCCAGGAAAACACGCAGTTCTGTGTAAAAAGCAGTCAAATGATCATGAGTAGCCCATTTGTAAAACAGTTTGTCGGCGGCATTGGAGTTAGTAACTCCATCATTGTTGCGCTTAAGAGTCGGAATTGCATTGAATAAATCGTCTTCTGTGACGGTGTCATCCAATACACGGAGGAGGATTTGTCTGAAGTCAACGCCAGTTAATTGACTGAGTAGTGGAGTGCAGAATATCATCAAGTCTGTGTGCATAATCTGGAGATGGGAGAGTTTTAACTATTTCACTAATGTCCGACAGGCTTAGGAGTCTAACTTGGACAGACTTTTCACCAACTTTCACAAAAGGAAAAGCGATGTTCGTCTGGCAAGCGACTACCACGTCATCATTATTAGACAGAGAGGGATATAATGCAGACGAAGAGTTTAATTTGAGCGTGGAAGCTGAAGATTTGTGTCACGTTTAGCACACGCATCTGTAACTATTTGTGGAGAAGAAATCTCCTTGTCAGAGTGGTGAACAGCGGCTACAGTGTGACCAGTGAACTTCTGTCTAAGTTTATTTTGTCCTTCCTTCCAGTATTCGCACATCAAATTCCATTCTTTTATTGCAGCTTTCATATAGTCATAGTCCCAATTAGGATCAACATAACCATCAAAAACACACAAATTAGCAGTTCTTAGTGGACCAGGGTTAAAACTACCGATTCGGGGCAATTAATAAATCCTGCAGCTTCAGTCCAACCTGCCATATTGCTATTAAAAGGTTCAGCAGTAAAACCACGGCCAATTCTGAACATCCACTGGAGAGGTGTTTCTCCAGGTCTCGGAGTAGCTGGCTTAGACCCGTCACCCCCCATGGTGCACACTGAAATGACAAACAAACAAAACAACAAAAAACAAAAAAAACAAAAAAACAACACAAGCTGGCCTGCTGAAAACAACCAAACAAACAAACAAATAACACAAAAGAAATAACAGACAAACGTTGAAATAACACAACAGATAACAGGACAAAAACCACAAGAACTCAAACAGACAACAAAAGAGATCAGAAGCAAGCGCGCGAACAGAAAACAAAGCAGAGATCGCAAGCAAGCGCGTGAACAGACAATGGACAACGAAGCAGAGAAAACACGCACGCGAACAGACAAAGAAGAAGAGAAAACACGCGCGCCGACAAATAAAACAGAAGCCACAGGAAAGCGCGCGAACACGAAACAAAACAGAAACCACAAGAAATCACGCCGAATTAACGCAAACAGATGATAATACAGCGGGCAGAACAAACCAGCGCTCTGAGTTCACACCAAGAGATAACAAAGCAGATAATGCGAGCAAGCGCGCGAAATCTACGCAGACATGTAACTCAAGCAGATGTGTTGAATATACACAAAGACGAAACGCAGACGCAAACTTCAAACGAACAGTAGACAACACAAACAAGCGCTGAATTTACACAAACGAAACAAGACAACAGAAACAACATAACAGGTGGAAAACCCTCACTCACGGAAAGGTAAAATTAAGAAGAGGCACATGTATCACTCCTGTAACCTTAATTTATAACCAGCGTAGCATCTAATTCCAACTCTACTTAGATAAAAAGGGGAAAACATTTAAAATGAGGTGCACGTGGAAACACATCACGAACTGAAGAAATCCCTTACATTTCTCTAATCTCGATTAAAAAAGGAAACGTAGTGCCTAAGGCCAAGGCAGAAAGGAGCTAAATCCTTATAACTACGCACATTCCAGCATAGCGCCTAGGGTTCAACGCAGAAAGGAGCTAAATCCTTGTAACTATGCATATCCCTTTAACTATTCAAAATGTCAGGCATTAAAACGGGTAAGAGACACTAAGAATAAAAGGCTGCTTACCCTTTTTGATGGCCTGCTTCTGACACCATTTGTAAGAACTTAATTGTACCGGCGACGATTGAGTTCTCTCAGGTTCGATCTGACTTCCGTGGGTGAAAGCTTCTCATTCGTTTCGGATCCGGGGACCAAGCAGACACAGACACAGCATGTAGGTGTATGCTCAAATCCAAAGTTTATTTGTGACAGAAAAGTTTATATACAGTAGCTTGGGTGTGCGTAAGTGCATGTTTGTGCGTCTCTGTGTGAGGGGGGCGTATCTAGCATATAGGTGTTCAGGAAAGGAGGAAAAAGAAAAGGTGGCCTCAAACAGCTGTGGGTTAGGGAGGCAGGAGACAAATAGTCTGCTTGATATAAAATGTGTAAATATTCTTCCAGGGGTGTGTGAGTGCTATTCAATTCAATTTGTATAGCTCTATACCAACAGAAACTTATGAATCTATAAATATATATACAGTATGTCAGAAGTGTAAAGGTGTGAAAGTGAAGACACACAAGACAATAGGACAGACAAGTGGGCACCGAAAGCTGGGGGGGGGAGTGCCAGGTTTGGGTCAATTGATATGCTAACTTGGGAGACACGACACAATAACTCCAAATTAAAGTTAGTGGCTAGAAAAATACTGGTATAAAAATGTAGCCTAAGAATTTTACCTAACACCTACGTTGTTCTGTTTGCTGCTCGCCAAATTTGTTACTGTTTTTGGATTGTGTATTCTGGCCGACAATTTTGTACCTTTGCCATCATGTGTGTAGTAAACACTATTGTTTTTTCAATGCCATCTCGTAACCTGCACATGTGCCCAGCCAAACCCCAAGCAAAATTAACTTAACATTGGAGAGTTTCAGCAAATTTGAACAAATCATGTAGTGAATATTTATTTTATCTTTATTTTGAATTTATCTGAACAAATCCTGGCATGAAATACAAACACACAGCAGCAAAAAGTGTGGTAAGTAATTAAAAAAAGTGATAACAGTAAACAATTTACATACTGTCACCTTGAGTTAGTCTGAATTTATATTCAGTATAATCATTCATTTGATTGATATGAGCACTTATTAATTTTCTCATGCTGTGACAGATTGTCTGAAAAATGTCACTAATGCTGCAATTCGTGAACTGTTATTTAATTAAGCCTAGTTAAGAAAAAGTTCTGTAGTAGTGCTGATTAAAATGCTGTAGATATAAGTATCTTCTGTATATAATGTATTTTTAAAATAGAAAATATAAAAAAGATATAAAATAAATTATAATAGTAATAATCAAGGAAAGATTATTCAATTAACAACCTAAAAATAATCAAATGAAAAAAAAGAAAAAAATAATCAAAATAATCAGTGGTTGGAGCCCCAAATAAGAGCAATATACTACCATGTATATGTGCACACAATACTTCACAAGTCAACACTAGTCCGGTTTTGAGTGAAATCATAGATAATCTTACAGTTGCCAATTCATTATCATGCCTCTGGTGAAAAAATGCATACACTGGGTGGAAATTTCACCATTGTTTTGTTCTGCCTTTGACAATTCTCCCTTTCATCTGTCATGATGTTCTCGCCATGGAGGCATAGCTTGACACAAGTGCAGGATCTGGAGACAGACATAAAAGCAGCACGGTGTTTATTTCACACACAATGGGCAGAGGTACAAATATGGCAGGCAGAAAGAGTAGTCCAATATATGGAAAAGGGTCAATCGGCAAACAGAGTACAAGGGGCAATACAAAAAGCAGTAGTAAATAAACACAAGCAGAGTCAAAACACAATAAATTTACACAGTTTTAATTTACATTTACACAATAATAAAAACACAGGTATTAACCGCTCTGCAAACACGGGGGTGAGTACTATGCTTCGCCAATACAAAGCACATATGGCAGTCCTTTTATACACGGCTTAATCAGTCCGTGAAATGAGATGCACTTGTCTCCGTAGATTAGCCTAATGGCTGGGAGCAGGTGCTCATGGGAACTGTAGTCCATGTGATCTCCATTGACTTGTGGAAGTGCACGTTTCCATGATGGAGATGGAGAAAGCAACGTGCGTGTGGCCGAGATTTCACGGCACGCTGTGCATGGAGTAAGGAGCGGGTCATGACATCATCACCCGTAATCCAAAGAGATTACGCAAGAAATCAGTTACGCTACATATTAAACAGGTAATTTGTAAATACATTTTTAACTACTCAACAGAATCAATAAATATAATTTAAATTTTTAAAGAAATGACAAACTAAGATTTTTGCACAGTACTGTGTGTGTGTGTGTGTGTGTGTGTGTGTGTGTGTGTGTGTGTGAATATATATATATATATATATATACACTCACACACACACACACACGCACACACAGTGGGGGATTTGTAAGTTTGCTCACTTACATGGAGAGAGCAGAATATCAACCAAAAATCCAGAAGAAACACATTACATACAAGTTAAAATTGATTTGCATGGCATTAAGAGAAATAAGTATTTAATACCCAAGCAAAACATGACTTAGTACTTGGTGGAGAAACCCTTGTTGGCAAGCACAGCGGTAAGACTTTTCTTATAGTTTGTCACCAGGTTTGAACACATCTCAGGAGGGATTTTGGCCCACTACCCTTTATAGAAACTCTAAATCCTTTAGGTTTCTTGACTACTGCTTAGCAACTCGAAGCTTCAGCTCCCTCCACAGATTTTCTATAGGATTGAGGTCTGGAGACTGGCTAGGCCACTCCATGACCTTAATGTACTTCTTTTTTAACCACCCCTTTATTGCCTAGCTGGCATGTTTTGGGTCATTGTCATGCTGGAAGATCCATCCACGATCCATATTGAGTGTTCTGGCTGGGGGAAAGAGGTACTCTTCCAAGATTTTATGGTACATGGCCCCGTCCATTGGTCCCTCAATGCAGTGAAGTCGTCCTGTACCCTTAGCAGAAAAACAGCCCCAAAGCATAATGTTTCCACCTCCATGCTTGACTGTGGAGATGGTGTTCTTTGGGTCATGCTCAGCATTTCTCTTTCTCCAAACACAGTGGGTCAAATTGATGCCAAAGAGCTTGATTTTTAATTTTCATCTGAGCACTGCATTTTCTCCCAAGCATTCTCTAAATTATTTTGATGTACAGGACCGTCTTAAGTGAACATGTGGCTTCTTGAGCACAAGATTTCAATCCATTATGTCATAGTATGTTACCAATGGTGTTCTTGGTGACTGTGGGCCCAGCTGCCTTCAGATCATTAACAAGCTCCTCCCGTATAGTTTTGGGCTGATCTCTCACATTTCTCATGATCATCCTCACCCATAAAACAATTTTTATTAAAAAAAAATTATTAAAATTAATGGCTCATTAATGATAAAATACAGCAGAAAAAGATAGGTACTGTTAATACTACTAAATATACTGTAAATTTTAGTAATAAAAGAAACATGTATTGAGGGTGAACGTTAACCGAAGGTAACTAAAACAATTTTTATACCTATCGTGTCAGCGTTGGAAAGTTACAGATAAAAGATCATTAAGAAAAGCTTTTTCTTCCTTTCTTTGTGTCATATTTATCAGAGAATTTCTTAATCATGAAATATTAATTTATTGCGTCCAATCCATTAATTACAAAAAGGAAAAGAAAAAGAAAAGGAAAAGAAAAGCTCAGGCAGATGAAACAAAGAATTAAAATGAATGTCTGGACACTGTAGTGTAGAGCCTTTGTTTGTAGTGTAGCACTTGACTTAGCATTCGACAAATTTACCATTTGACAAATTATTTTTTTTAAACTGTAGATGTTGTTTTTATTTGGTTTGAGTTAACTGAATGAAAAGAGTGTGCACTCACTATGCGCAACTAACTGGGCCTGACTTTAGAATGATCCTTATGAGAAGTCTTAGAAATTAATTTTTGGAGGCTGACCTCATTGATGAAGTTAATAGTTTGTATGCAGATAATGTTAAGTTGTCCTCCAATAATGGGCCAATAAACAGGATCTCTATTTCTAGGCTCAGCCTGATAATCTCGAGGTAATTCTATAAACAGTTGCGTGCCTTTTTGTTAAGACATTATTTAAGTCAGCGCGATTTAACGCATGCTACTAGCTGTATGAATGAATTTTGCGGATGAATTTTGCTCTGCTTTTTACCATGCTTTACTGTTGCATGGACGGAACACGCAGGTGTAAGCACGGAGGGCGAAGCTTCGATCGCGTATATTACTACATGCTTGGCTAACAGGCGCGCAGAACATGCACAGGCTCTGAGGCTCACTACTCAGGGTCTAATGGAAATGACGGCACAGAAATTCTCAACACGTGTACGAGAAATGGAGGCCACTGGAGCATCTGTAACCAAATCTTCGGGCACAGGTATGAGTAATTCATTTGCATGTCACCAACAAAAGGGGACAAAATTCAAAAAGAAACCTGGTGAATGTTATTATTGTCACAAATCTGGCCATTGGGCACATGAATGTCATAAAAAGAAGGCTAATGAAGAAATAAAGGCTGCTACACCAACAGCACCTACACCTAATAATTCTTCAGCTCCCACTGAGTCACAGGTAACTCAGTTTTCTATCTAATAGCCTGCAACTACCTCTAATTCTGGTAACTAGGTTTTCCCACAGAGCGGAACTCCAAATGAACTATTTCTTAGTGCTGTTTTGACTAACTCTCACTTTGAACTGCCTGTTGTTGAGCTTTTGATTGATAACCAACCATATTGTTTACTTGTTTATACAGGGGCAACGTGTTCATCATTAAGTGCTAAGATTTATTCAGGTCCTGTTTCAGCGGCGACCGTATAGGCTGTGGGAATTGATGGAGTTCCAGTACATTGTACAAAGACTCATCCACTACGAGTTCGGTCTGCTGAAGACTCGACAATTTTTCTAACACATCATTTTGACATAATTCCATCTTCCCCGTTTAACCTTTTGGGTAGAGATTTGATAGTTAAACTAGGTCTTTCAATCTCCTTTGAGCAAGGTCGCATGCACATTGATACACAGACAAGTTCTAATGTGGCTTTGTTTCAGGAAGTGACTCCAACAGCACTGGACATTCCTTGTGAGATACCCAAACATCTAGAGGAGGTGCCTCGGTGTCTCTGGGCAACGCTTAGCAACGAGGTCGGGTTAGTTCGATGTACTCCTTATCATACTCAGCTCAAAACATCTTAGCCTGTGTTTCTCAAACAGTACCTGTTATCTACAGAGAAGGAAGAGGGAATTTCGGAGGGAATTTCTTCGTTAAAATAGCAGAGGGTTATAATCCCCATAGTGGCTGAATATAACACTCCTGTGAATCCTGTCAGGAAATCAGGTGGTAGGGGATGGCATTTTACACAAGATTTGAGATGCATTAATGATCTTGTGATTCCAGTAGCATAAATTTCTACTGCTATTCCTGCACTTCACTCATTTTTCACTGGCATAGATCTTTGCTCTGCTTTCTTCAGCATTGCAGTACATGAGGATACACAGAAATTATTTGCATTCACCTTTAAAGGGAGGCAATACACATGGACGCGCATGCCCCAGGGTTTCATTGACTCTCCTGCTGTGTTTTCTGCCGTGGTAAGAGACACATTGGCTGAATTCGTGCCACCTGCTGATACAGTTCTCCTGCAATACGCGGATTAGTTATTGCTGATGGCTTACAGTGAGGAGGCCTGCAAAAAAGGCTCACTATCTCTACTGCAACACCTGGCACAGGGCGGCTTCAATGTCTCATTCTCTAAACTTCAGTGGTGTCAGCCCTCAGTCAAATATTTGGGTTGTATCCTGTCTGCTGGTGAGAGACGGCTCTCCGAGGATCGTTGTGCAGTTATACATGACATTCCTCCAAACACACAGAAAGGCATGCTCAGCTTTCTGGGACTTGTTAACTACTGCAGACAGTGGATACCTGATTGTTCCTACCATGATAAGATCTTATGGGAATACTGCAGGAAAGCACACCCTGAGAAACTACCATGGACTTCTGACATGATGAACTCATTCAGACACCTGAAAGCAGCCCTTTGCTCAGCTCCAGCTTTGGGTCTGCCACAGTACACACTACCATTCCACCTCTATGTCTCTGAAAGTGGCAGTGCAGCTTCGGGGATCCTGGCCCAGGACCATGGTAGTAATTATCGTCCTGTAGCCTACCTGTCTAGAACTTTTGATTTGGTCATTCAAGGCATGCCAGCCTGCCTTAGGGCAGTTGCAGCAGCAGCTCTCATGGTAATGGATGCTGAAAAGATAGTTCTCTCACATCCTCTCATTTTGCACACATTTCATCAGGTTACTACTATTTTGAATAGCATTCAAACACAACACATGACAGCCCAGAGGCGTGCTGGCTATGAAGCTATTCTATGTGCAACACAAAAACCTCACTATTAAAACTGCATCATCACCAAATTCACCTGCAGTTCTATTACAGCGTCTCTCTTATCTCACAACATTGATTTGGTTTCAGCTGAACATGATTGTTTGACCCTGATTCAGGAACACTCAAGTATACACCCTGACCTCTCATCTGTTCCATTTGAAAATGTTGTACATGTGTATGTTGACAGCTCTTGCTCAAAGCTGGATGATAACACTTTTCACTGTAGCTATTCAGTGTGCTCTCTCCCTGATGTTATCTGGGAAGCATGCTCATTACCATATAAGCCAGCACAGGCAGCAGAGTTGGTTGCTCTCACACGCACATGCACTCTTTTTGCTGATCAAGTTGTAACTGTATACAGTGATTCCAGATATTCTTTTGGCATAGCACATGATTTTGGGGCGATTTGGCATTCCTGGGGTTTCCGCTCTCTTGATGGTAAGCCAATTTCTAACTCTACTTTGGTCTCTGCTTTATTACAAGCTTGTACTCTCGCTCAGCATCTGGCTATAGTGAAGGTTAAAGGTCATGATGCGGGTCACTCTGACCAGGTCGAGGGTAACACATTGGATGATGACGTAGCCAAATGTGCGGCCAGATCTGGTTCACCTTGCCCTTTTGCTAATAATTCAATGTGTTTCTCGTTGTTCTCTCATGTCTCTGTCCCTAGTGATATAG
>JAQQZX010197545.1:0-17760 GCA_030068355.1 Notoglanidium maculatum
TATATATATCCCTAATGAGCAAGCCTACGTTGACGGCGGCAAGGAAAAACTCCCTGAGATGACAAAAGGAAGAATCCTTGAGAGGAACAGACTCAAAAGAGAACCCATCCTCATGTGGGTCACACTGTATAGTGCAATTACAACTAACACACTGTAGTAATACACACAGAAAAACACAGTAGCGTCACGGAGGCTAGACTAATACTTCGCAAAGACGGCGCGCATATTAGAATCCTTTTATACACAGCGTAATTGTCTCTGAATTGGATACACCTGCATCCACTTGATTGGCCTAATGGCTGGGAGCAGGTGCTCACGGGAACTGTAGTCCTTGTAGTTCGCGTCTGAATGCGGAAGTGCGCGCTTCCGCTTAGAGTGCGACGGAGAAAACAGCGCACGGCCGTATCTTCAAGGCGCGCTGTCCGTGCTGCGAGGAGCGGATCATGACACTGCCACAGTTCTTCTGGAGACTTTGACTAACGTACTTGCTTCTTCTTTTTTTTTTTTGGATGGAAAAACTTAGGAGCCTTCATTATGTTTTTGCCTGAAAAGTGCTCTTTTGCATAATATGTTGTTTTCTTTACTGACATACAAACATTTTTCAAATACAAATAATTTTTTTGGAAGAGTAATGTTTGGAAATCTAAAATGTTTTTATACTGACTTACTAATGCAGAATTTAAAAAAATAAATATCTATAACAAAATTTGTCCTAAAAAAATAGCATGTCTAAGGCTTTTGCACTGTATATCAACTTAAACATATTGGCCACAATAGCAGCATTCCACAGAAAAGTGACACAACTAGTACTGTACAAGTATTATATTTAAGTATTTCTTAAATATTGATATTTCTTATTTCTTTTAGCATTATTTTAAATTAGAGGCTGTTTATACTTCCAAAAGTACATTTTAGGAATAAGGAGAGTGCAATCTGAAAATAAGGGCATTGATATTGTTTTCCTTTTTTTTTTTTTTTTAAAGAAGTGGGATCAATGAAAGGGAGATTAGTATACCTTGAAGCACCTTGAGTTAGTCTGAGTGTTTATTCAGTATCATTCATATATAATGCTTATACCGAATAAGTATCACCATTCATTTTGATGACATGAGCACTTATATACATAATACTCTCATGCTGTGACAGATTATCTGATAAATAACACTAATGTAGTAATTATTGAACTGCTGATTAATTAAGCCTAGTTAAGAAAAAGTTTTGTAGTAGTGCTGATTAAAATGCTGCAAATAAACATTTTAAACAAATATCTTTTGTATATAATATTAAAAAAATAAATAAAAGCAAGTGAATAATCAAGGAAAGCTTATTCAATTAACACCCTAAAAATAATAAAATAAAATAAAAAAATAATAAAAAAAAATAATTGGTAGTTACAGCCCTAAATAACAACAGTATACTACCATGCACGTATATCATACTGTATATAATATATGAAAAAATAAAACTAATTGAATAATCAATGAAAAATAATCGACAGATTTGATTATCAAAATAATCAGTAGTTGCAGCCATAAATAAGGACAATATACTACTGTGCACATGTGCACTTCACGAGTCTCACATCACCACTGGGTGTGTTCACTGGGTGGAAAATTCACTATTATTTTGTCTTTAAATAACAAAAGTGGAACAACATCACAGTATAGGGCAAGTTCTGCCTTCCAGCTGTGAAAATGCTGTCATCATCCACATCATCCACATCCTATATTTTTTAACAGGTAATTAGTAACTGTATCAGAATACATTTTTAAGGTAACCCTGCTAACTCTGGAGATCAGTAAACACACGGTGATCTGATTTGATCAGTCAGTGCTTGCGATGTATGGTGATGTCTACCAAAGCTTACTGAAAAACTGATGTTGTTTTTTCTCAGCATTATCTGTATATATTTCTGAAAGCAATTCTACACTGATTATATTTGTTTGAAGTTTTGGTGCAGAAATCAGATTGTGTCAGATCACCTTCACTTAAGAAGGTGTGACAGATAAGGGAAAGAAATGTAGTGAAAATCACACTGTAGTACATTTCTTTTGTTATATCTAATAGAATCACACACATTTCTTTGGTTTAGGTTTATTTCTGCTAGTTGTCAAGATGTTTCCCTATAGCTATGGATATTTAAAACCTTGAAATGTAAAGACCATTCACTATTAGTCTTGACATGGTGAATACCACAAACGCTTTAGGAGAAAACAGACAGTTTTCAATGATCTGCACATGTACAGTGGGTGTATATACAGTATGTATACAATGGAAATATACTGTACATGACAGATAAAATGAAGGCACCTTTGCTGTTTCAGGTAAATGCTTTGGAAATTCTAGTTTTACAGTAAAGTTAAATAGAATGTATGTTTTACTATGTATTCAAAAAGCCACAACAGTGCAGTTAGAGTAAGGTGCTTTAATAAAGATCAATCTGCCAGTACTGTTAATATTCACCAATAGGCTACAGCATTGAACTATAAAACACATTAAAAGTAACATTCTGGTTTAAACCCAGTATTTTATTGCCAAATTTACATAAATTATTTGCAAAAACTCTTGTAAAACTCTCAAATATTAAGGGAGTAAATATTAAAACACAGTGCCTGGGCTTATTTTCCAATACGTTATCTTTCTAAAAATCATCGAGGTGGAATGCGGATTAAATTAAGTTTGAATTCCAGCTGCAAGAGATAAAATGGTCTAGTACATAAAAGCTGTTCATCAATCGTCTTGGCTGCCTTTCTATATATTATGCATGCTTTATTTAAGTTCTTTTCATCACTAGATTGGGAGTAACTATTTTTGATGTTCACGTCTTACTGTGTTCTGAACAATGTGCTTGTTAATGAGAGAGTAACATTTTACATTCAGTTCTCTTGTGTGCTGGAGTTCATAGTCAGGTCAGGGACAAGCGTTGATGTTGTGGACCAATATTTGCAAAATGTGCTATTTGGCAATGGGGACTAAGATTTTTTTGGCAGACAGCTGAGCACGTCAGTCTGCATGTGAAGAGTGAGCAGCAACGTAATGATAGATGTTTTATGAGGAATGAGTTATTGTCTTTTGGATAGACGTGGCTGAATATCTGTCTCTGAGGCTGTGATCTTTCTGGTGATTTTTATTTTATTTTTTTATTGTTTTTGCTACAGTGAGAGATCTTTAATCCTCATGTTATGTAAAATTAAGTGACTATTTGTATGTCTAGTGTTTTTATACATATGACCAAATTAGCTAGCTAACCCTAGCTTATTAATAGATATTTACAAAAAACTATATATATATATATATATTGCTTATATAACTTATTTGTATATAAATACTTTATAAGCATATGAGGTTTTCTTCATGGTTCTCTGAAAGCACAGAATAAACATCAAGAATCTGAAGACCCTAGACCCAGCATCCTGACTCAATTATTTGCTTTTTCAATTAGATTTGTAAATATAATGTGGCAGTGAATTGACACTAGCTGGGCATGCAATCCAACTTAGCATTTTTATTTGTCCTTTTACATTACATTTGCAGTAGAGCTGATATTATATTTTGGATGAAATTGGTAGCAGAAACTATGATCTGTCAGCACTGAGTGTGAGAGCACACGTGACAGAGTGTGTAGCCAGCAGAGGGAAAGCCTAAAACATAAACCTAGGGTGAAATAATCTATCTTTATTTTAGTATTAGGTAATGTTGACAACAAATGTTAAAATATAATGCTTAAGATTAGCGTGAGGGGTGGACTTAATGGAAATAGCTTTAAAAGACGAAAATCTATGTTCATAAAGGGTTTTATGTTTTAATAAATTGTAATAACGACTCTTGCTTAACAACTGTCCTTATTGGCATTAGTTCCAAGAGCTTATCAGTTTCCTGTAAAGTATTGATTAATGTGCTTGTTTTAATCACTGACAAATGTACAGTAACTGTAGCTTTAATCTCTCTGACACTAATCTCTCTCTCTCTCTCTCTCTCTCTCTCTCTCTCTCTCTCCAGCAGTTATCAGGCTCATGAACACTTATCTTACTGACTACTTATGAACATTATCTTACAGACTCTAGTTTGTTTGATCCTTTTCTTTTTTTCTTTTCTTTTGACATATTGTGTTTTATACTTCTCTTGCTCATGTCTTCTATTTTTGCTCTCTGCTTTCCTCTTTGTTTTCTCCCACCCCCACCCCGCCATCTTCTGACTCACGCACTGTGGTGTAGCTCAGATAAAGAATTGCTCCGTATACTCACCGGCACAAAGGAACTGAAGACTCAGTGTAAGCTTAGTAGTGCATGTCATTACCGATTATTTCCTAATGTCACCTACTACCTTCTTTGAAGAGAGCATCTTTTTTTTTTTTTTTTACATTATTTAGTAATGCTTGATTTAGTCATGCAAACAAACAAACGAACACACACACACACACACACAAAAAAAAAACCCAACAAGTAAAAATCATCTGCACCCTATTTAAAAGCTTCGGATTCTATGAATATGCATGTTGGAAACACCCCAATCCTTATATGAAAACTGCCTTCATCCATCCTAAGGCACACAGTGAGATTATATTCCACATGACTTCCTCTTCACTTCATGTTCACTATGTTGGATATAGAATAATGGTCTTGTAGACCCTATGCGGGGCAATAAATGTGAATCCAGTGTCTGTTTGAATTGAACTACTTACCTGTAATTAGAAAGCTAATACATTATTTAAAAATGGACATGAAACATATTTCTATTGTGTTACATTAGGTGACTAAAATAGTACACATTAAATGTGGAATAATATCTTCTGAGAGGTGCAACAGAAAAGCGTTCACCTGATTGGCTGGGGGAAGGAATACTATGGACCTTTGTTCTCTCCACCACCTTCTTGTAAACATTAAAATCTCACATCAAAATCCAAGCAGGGCTTGTAGAAAATGGAGATTTAAATTAGCCTGCTCATAACATAGAAGCCTGCAGAGCTATTTTCACCAGTTTCATCTTAGAGGCAATTCAAATCACTCATCATCACAGCTCATTATGAATTCCAGTAATCACCATCATAAACACAAACCAGATGTACTTACTATACAGCAGTCCATTTAGTCAAGCAGTCTACTTCTCTGTTTGTTTTTTGCCTTCTCTTCTTTGTTTTTCCTTCTTGTTATATATCTAAAAGAAATTATGGGTGAGAGTGTGGCACAGCCTTGAAGCTCCAGGTTCTCTGGGTCGATTCTGAGCTCAGGTTAGTGTCTGTGATTTGTATCCCCATTTTGTCCCCATTCTGCCCAGGTCTGTGTGGAGTTCTCTGAGTTCTCCCATCTCCCAAACACAGAGTGGTGAATGGATTAAATACACTATATTTCCCCTGGGTGTGTACTGGTGTCCCATCCAAGGTGTATTCCCCCTCATGCCCATGGGAACATGATTGCTTCACTGGATACTGAAGATGAATGAATAAATGAAACATTTTATGCTGTTTAAAACTGTGTATTTAGTTATCTTGAAATAGGAAAAGCATGCAAAACAGTTTAAAACCAACCACTAAAAAAATAATTTAGAACAGCAGTAGTCAAAATCAAAATCAAAGTCAGTATGCAATTTTGCAGAATTATTATTATTAACTTATTATTCATATTTAGTATTACAGCGAGCAATTTGTATGAAAAAAATATATAATTTGTGATACAGCTTAAACACTTTCAAGGGGTTTTAAAGTATACAGCAAAGTGTCTGAATAAACCATCTTCTTGGACAGCTTCACAGCACAACATGAGAAGCCTTCAGTAGAAATCAGGATGGTTAATGTTAGCTGGGTCAATAAAAACAGTACCGAGACACAGCCAACATGACTGACTTGAGACACCATTAGCAAAGTAGCTAGATAACATTGGCTAGCTAGATAAGAATCAATAAAAATGAGTGAGAAAATAAATACACCCAGTGAAAGAAATCAAATGGCCTAGTCAACTCAGTGACCTGGCTTGAAAAGATTGAAGCTCTGAAGAGTGAACTAGCCAGTTAACATTATCCAGCTAGTTAAATGACATGAATGTAAATGTAAACTTATTTAAATACAAAGCCTGACTTCTGGTAGATAATAAAAAAGGTAAATAAATGTAAAAAAAAAAAACTGTCTTTTGAATAGCTAGATAGACAAGCAACTAAAATGTCATACCAAAAAAGCAAGGCCTCATCACTCCACATCATATTCTTGTTTTAGCTCAGACTCTAGCTGTGTTAAAGTGTTTCATATGCAGAAATTATAGATTGTAAAACAATATTTTGCACAATTGAAACAGAAATTTTTTTTTTCATTTAAGTCACATGACATCACCTTTCTGAAAAAAGAGTGCTCTGTAAGAGCTGTCACGAAAGGAGAAAACACAGCGTTATTTGTATAACATCACTCAATGGAAACATAGATCATGGACTCATAGGGACTTGATTCATTTACACAAATAATTTAATATATTTATTATGAACTTTATGATAATGTTCTGAGCATAGTTGAACCCGTAATATTATGTGAATGACTTCAAATTGAATCACTGAGAATAGCACAGGTGTCAGGTAAGTGGCACTGAAAGAACAAATGTCATTTAATTTTACAATTTAAATTGTTAGTTAATATACAGGACATTTGTGGCATCGGGTCTCATTTTGTCCATTTCCACTCACAAACAGGTATCTTGTGAGATAAGCTGGTTTAGGCTTCTACCGTTACATCAGCAACATCATGTACAAAGTTTCACGCTGCACCTAACATCAACTGATAAAATGTAGCTCCTTGGCATCGCAGGCAAAGTATTGCAGGCTCTTGCACTCAGACTGTCGGTACAAGTGACATATGAGATGAAATTCTGTGTGAGGAAAGAACAAGGCCAGGGCTTGTCATAAGGCCATGTTAGGGGTATGGATGTTTGTGTGTCTAGGTGTGTCTCCAGTCATTTCTATTTGTAGCCACTTGATCAGATGAGTATTGGGGTGTGTGCAGTCTCACACTATCTGAACATAGTCCGAACATAGTATTTTTTGTTTTTACCTTTATCATTCTCTATCTTCTTGAAAACCTTTACTAGTCCAAACCCAGAGAACGGAAAAATAAACAATTATGAGCAATTGAGCTGATAGTGTTTCATAACCATAAGGGAATTGGAAAACTGATATTGATGTTGAGCTCAGCCCTATTTTAAAATGATTTTCATAATATTCTCCTTAGGACAATATGTTTGCCACTTATTAATATAATTAGGCATCGAATCAAACACTACCTTGATTCATGTATGTAAGATCATATAAATCATCATGCTGCCCATACACAGTTCAGACTTGTCTGGAAATAAACCAAAAAAATATATAGAATATTATAAACAAGACCACACAAAATAATCTTTCACGACCAAAATGTACCTACAAATGCTGGTCTATAATTAAAATACTAGGAAGTATATGTATAATATGCAGTATTTTCCTTTTTTTTCTATTCTTATTTACAGTACTTTTCTTAGAAGGTGAGATGGTTTATACATGCACTATGCTGTTTTGCGTGGTCTGTAGGTCTATACGTATGACAGCCTGACTTAAAATGATTTCATTATTTATGAAATGAAATGAAAGGCAATGATGAAGAAACCCAGCAGCTGTGATGCTGAAAAAATGTCATTAGTGCAAAATAAGCACAAGCACTGATGTATGAATCTCAGAGCATGATTTTTTTTTGTATGAAGGCTCAAAGTCCTCTTCACATTCAACTCCTAGCACAGCCTCTGAAGAAACATAAATCTCCAAAGATACCACATGAAAATCTAAAAATGAAGGCCTGGCTCAGAGTGAGAATGCTTTAAGAGCCATAAAGTGGAAAAAAAAATGCAGAGGACCAGATGTACTTAGCTGTTTGTGCCTCTTTTGTGGGGTGTAATTTGGGTTGCATTCTGCATGAGAAACCTTGTGTGAGATGTATGAAAACAGCTTACAAGTCTAAACATTAAATTAAAGCACCGAGCATACACCAACATATGCATTTGAGTAAGGGCCATGCAAAAAGTGTGAGGTATGTGCAAAAAGATTGAGGAAATGGAAAATGGAAAGTGTGTCTGATTACATATTCCATTCAATATGCTAAATTTTGGGCAAATAGTACAAGAGGAGTTGTCAGGTGTGTTGACTTTTTTGACATTCTTGTTGATATTTTTTTATGTATAACAGCATCTGTATTATATGTCTATAATAATAGAACCTTTGTGAAAGAATCGTGCTTGGAAATTGCATATTTTAATGCTCCTTGTTATTTTGGCACAACTCTTATCATGGCGCATGGAACATCAGTTTCACATCAAAAGAAATCTAAAAGGACTTTTTCAAAACAATGTACAAGACAATAGAAACCTTGGAACATTGAAGCTGCGGTTGATGGAACGCAGTAGGTCATTCTGTACACATCTTTTAATTTAAACCAGTTAGTAATCATTGGCTCATTCGCCACATGCACTCTAACCCTCTTAGTCATCATCTTCATTACAGAACTTGCATTCCTTCAAACCTGAGCTTTTTTTTTTTTTTTTTTAACTCTATTGTGTTCAGTATGTCTATGTACATAACCTTATTTGCAATGATTAAATGTTTTATTAAATAAAATGAAATGAAAGCAAAATCCAGCAAATGTAGCTTAGGCACATAGGCAGGCATGTCCCAGATGTGGTCTGCGTCATGAGGTGCAGCATCAGTAAATTAAACTTTAATTTCTAACGCATTGCCACTAGGTTTTCGTGGTCATATTGAGTTGCATTTTGTGCTGTGCGTCTGGTAAAATCTAACCCAGAATGGCAATGAAAGCTAGAAACATCCCCTGAATATTGCTTGAGAGACTGTAATGTATTCTGACTTTTCAAAAAATGCCATTGTTTAAAAAGAACCAAGTGAGATTCAAGGTAATGTAATGCAGTCTAAGGAAATAAAGGAATAGAGAATTATGAGGAATGGTATATTTCCAGCCTACATTAACAATAGTTCATAGCTAGGAACCTTGATAAGGTGACGTGATAGGAATAATTTTAATATCAGAAGCACAAATAAAGAGTAATTTAAAAAAGGACAGTGGCCACATCAAATCAAACATACAACAGCTTCTAAATATTTCCATTCCATATCATGGCTGTATTGCAGTGATTCAGCCACCACCCTGGATAAACAGTGCATTATACACAGTGATTCTATACAGTACAGTGAGTATATACAGACCCCTTCACGTTTCCCTCTAAAATGAAAAATGAAATGGATTTATTTTTCATCAATCTGTAAATAATGCTTCACAAAGATAATATGAAAGCATTCTTTCATTTTAATTGAATTGACACTAACTAATAATTGAAACAATCATGGAAGGCTGTGATGCAGTAGTTTTCACATGTCCCAGAGGAAGCACGTGTAACCTTCTCTCTCCCCTGGTTCCTGGATAAAAATTCACAACAACAACAACAACAACAACAAGAATAATAAATGAAATTTATTATTGCACAAGTATTTAGACCCTTTATTCAGCTTTTATTTGAATTGGTGATTACTGCCTAAAGTCTTCTTTGGTTTAAAGCTACAAGCTTGGCACACATGGATTCAGGGATCCTCTTCATGTCTTTTCTCCAGTCTGAGTTTCAGAGCATGGCTGAACAGGTTATTCTTCAAGATGTCCCTGTACTTGATCCATTGATCCTGACAAGCCTTCCTATCCCTGCTGCTGAAAAACATCCCCACAGCATGATAATACTGCCGTCACTGGTGGGAAAAAAAAGAATTTTACATCACTGCTATAAAATAACAAAATGAGAAAAAAGTCAAGGTGTCAGAATACTTTCCAAATGAAATGTATGTCACTCTCTTCCCTTCCCCTCCTCTGTGAATATTGGATTTAAAAAAATAAATAAAACAATCAAGTACAACAGGCAGAGCTTAAATTGATTTTGTGATTCTGGAAAATCCAGCTTGGTATGACCAGTTAGCAGCTGTCACAACACAGACTGATAGACTGGTAGACCATCACATCCAGCTGGCAAGTTATTTTCCAGCTTCAGTATTACTTGGCTAAGTTGAGCAATAAATGTTTGAGATTTTATAATTGGCTTACTCTTGTGTTATTGTCCTAAAACAACCTTGTGTACAATGTACCATTAGTAGTGGCCTACCAGTGTGAGCAGTATTTTGGTAGCTGGTAACTGTCAGATTAAACGTTGGTGATCCTCTTCTTTACTCAATAGAACCCCACCATACACCATAAAACAAAACAAACAAACAAACAAACAAACAAAAAACCCACATAGGACATACTAAACATTTCAAAGCAGTACAGACATCCTTCTGAACAAATATTATAATTAGTTAAAGTAATTTGAAATTGGGGAGAATTTATTATTATTATTATTATTATTATTATTATTATTATTATTATTATTATTATTACGTTTGATATTTGTGCTGGTTTGACTAAGAATATGTTCATAAATCAACTACTAGGTGTCACATACATTTCGATAAATCCATGAAAGAAAAACGTTATTTGCTCTGGGTAATGGTTTTAAATTAATTTGGTTAATTAATTTACATTTTGTCTAATTCTGTGCTGAGAAGCAACACCAAATGTTATTATCGTTATCATGTTAACATCATATTAATCTTTGTAATTTCATTTTTGATTACTGATCAGTGATACGTAGTTACTGCTGTAGGACATTATTAAAAGGCCTTTGGCATAGTTCATGTTACTTAGGCTAAGAGGTTTTGACCATTGCACATAACAGTTTTGTCTAAAAAGGATGTCTGTTTGCATATTAACTCTTTGTTATGTTTCTCACTTCCTGGTTTTCATTGTATTTTAGTGCTAATTGTTCATACCCTCTGCATCTGGCTCTAATTGTGTATCTCATTAGCCTTTATTAATCCAGGTATTTTTGCCAGCACCTTTTGCTATGTGTCTTGATTTCTAGCAGTTACAGTTCTGTTTGTTGAGGCGTTATGTCTCTGGTTTCCTAATTCCTAATGAGTATGTTATTAAACTCTATATTTGTTTAATCATATTTATTTTTATTTACATTAATTATTTATTTTTACATATATATTAAAACTGAACCACAATGCTGCAAAAAAAAAAACAACAACCCAAAAAACCAAAGTACTTCTTACTGTAGATGTCTCAAAGCTGTAATTGCCAACAACAGCTTTGCAACAAAGTACTAATATCGGTAATAATGTTGGCTGAATACTTTTTTACCTCATACTTAACTTTTTAAACATATTCCTTTTAGTCCCGTGAATACATACTTTTGTTCATATTTATAATTATTTATATTATATATTAATATATAATCTTATCTTATCTTATTTATTTGTTCTTTTGTTCACATATGCACTGGAAGTATATTAAATAACAAAAACTAACCAAATAAATAACTAGATTAATTGCTGCATGGGTGGCACGGTGGTACAGTGGTTAGCACTGTCGCCTCACAGCAAGAAGGTCATGGGTTCGATCCCTGGGTCACCCAGGGTGCCTTTCTGTGCGGAGTATGCGTGTTGACCCCGTGCATGCATGGGTTTCCTCCATGCGCTCTGGTTTGCAAGCGTGTGTGGCTGTTTGTCTGTGTTGTGGTGGACTGGCGACCTGCCCAGGGTGTACCCCGCCTCTCGCCCGAAACGACTGCTGAGATTGGCTCCAGCTTCCCTGCGACCCAGATGGATAAAGCCGTATAGATAATGGATGCATGGATATCTGCATGATTTTTTAAATGAAATTAAAGCCTGGAGATAATTACACATGATTTTAATGTTTATGTGCTATTAGAGCCAATAAATTAACATATTTATTGCATGCTCAGGAGTACATGTTCAAGCATGTTCATGTGTTGTCAACTTTACATGGTTAGCAGGAATGGGAGGAGAAGTACTTTCCTAAAGAAGCTCTTATCCAAGTGATATTTATAGATGGATACACAGAGTGCCTCGCATGCTGCATCAGAAAACAAGGATGTTATGGTTTCGGTGTTCCTGCTTTATTGAAAAACCTTCTGTAGGACGCAAATCCTTTTTGAAATTACATTGCCGAGCATTGTTTTATGTTTAAAGGGAAGTCAGTCGAAGTCCTCATCATAAAGGATTTGTGAAGGAAGTGTACAGCATCCTGCAGTTTGAAGTTGTCTATTGTCAATAAGTGGAAACCCAAACTTATTTGCCAACTTGAGCTTGGCTCTACCATCATGCATGTGCAAAGTTTTAACTAATGAGAGGTAACTGCATGTGCTGCTTTGGTCATGCCACAGCTGTTCATTTTAAGGGATGGATGAGAATATCAATTTCCATGTTCTGTGGCAAAGACAGTGTTCATAAGTCTGTACACAATATGCTCCTTTGATCATTCTGCCCAGAAATCATCACCAGGTCCGGTTCCTTTGATTCAGTTTGTACTTAACACAATAGTGACTCACCAGGCAGACTGGGAATAAAAGGCTGCTTTCTCTCCATCTGAATCTGCAGTTCAGCTCTCTGACTGTTCCTTCCTGCTATATGAGAGAACAAAACAGCAGGATTTGTATACTATTATAAATTATTATCAAAACTAAATGAAATAAAAATATGCATCGATGTAGTGTGACCATCACCAGTAAGTAAGCTGAACAATTTGCATTCCATCCATGTTAATAATCAGTAATGAATTAAATTCTTATTTATAATTTAGCTATACTACTAACATACTTGCTCTGAGTAATTAATATGCAAGCATGTCAGCTTGGGCAGAAAATATATATTGCACATATTATACACATTATACTCTATATGAAGTATTTATCTACTTTTTTACATTTTAGATGTAAACACTTGTGTCCCTTGATGACAATCCAAAGCATGTTCCAAGCCAAATCAAAATGCAAGTGACATTAGCATGCAACATGCATGGACAAGTGTAAATAGAACATACAGTGTAACAACTACATTCATTTAAAGATATTATGTTAGAGAAAGTTGATGAACAAGCAACCAGAGAGCTGCAGCCTATGGAAGATTGGCCAAAAATCTTTAAAATCATGCTTTCTTGCACACAGAGTCATAACACTTTTTGTAAAGTCAATTTTATATGAAAGGTTAGGAAGGTGAGGTGTGGTGTTAATATTGTAGTGAATTCATTACAAAATGCATAAAACCTATTCTTACCAAATTGCTTACCAAAAATGTGTATTTTCAAGGCTCTTAAATTAATACTATGACTGATATTATTACCAGCCAACTGACACTAAAAAAGCACAAATATAGTAAATACATGCAGATCTAAAATAATGGCAGTAACAACACACAATCAAAAACACAGACCAATATATTTTTTTTGCATTAGTTTTTCTAGTTACAGAATACCAGGTATTAGTGCATAATGAGAATGACTGAAGCATACAGCCTTATCTGTACTGATAGACAGGCATCAAAAAGTGGGCGACTGTCACATTTCCTGCTTGCTGTTTGTCAAGGAATCAGTAATGAATCAACATATTGGGTTGTATAACTGGCTTGGCTCATCCTGTTAAAGACATATATACAGTTTGTGATTCGTTACAATGTTTGTGATTGTGGTATGTACAAAATGAAAAAGACAATGAAACTCTTTTTAGCCAACAAGACATTCAAGATATCCACTTCTGCAACATCCATTTTTCCCCAGCCAACAGCAATGTCACATGACATTCACAAAAACATCTGTCTCCATTCTCAATCAACAATCACCTTAAGGTCAGACACAAATGTCCTAATTTACCCAGCCCTTGAAATATCCCAGAGTCATAGGTAGTGCAAAGTCTCACTCCAGCTTATCTGCAGAGGCGTTATTCAAGCTTTTGATCATTGCTCATTTATCTTGCTGTTTTGGTCTCTTCTGCTTGACTTATTGCCTGGGCCCTTTTGCCATTTGGTTTGTTTACCCTTGTTGTTAATATATTAACACAAACACTATAGTTAAAACACATATCCCTCCTAATGTGATAGAAACACTCAATAATTCTATAACTTGTATGTCAATTTTTTTCTTATTTTATAAGCTGTTTTGTTTCAGTTGTTAAGAAAGAGTTTCTGTAGTTTGGGCAGGAATTTTAGACTATTGTATACAGTGTAATGTGCCACTCGTCCTGCAGCTGACTATGGATCTTACCTTTTACCTTACCTTTGTGGTCACAGAAAATTGGTATAGTATGCAATTTGTATCAAAAGGCTTTTTCTATAGTTTATGTATTTTCTAAATACAGGGTGGGCCAAAAGTAGGTATACAGTACTGATCGGGTCATGGTATTTTGTAGTTTACGTGTACTTAACTTTTTTTATTTATTGTTTATATCTTTTTACTTTACACGTACTGAGAGTGATTTTTGAGACATAGTAAAGGAGAAAGTTTTTGAGAGGAAGCACCACACAGTGGATGAATTGAATCTCCTAAGCATTTATGGATCCAGATTATGCTATCCAGATTATGGATTATCCAGAATTTGTGTGTTACTGTGTGTCACAGTGTCGGCTACAAGTTCCAGGAATGTTGCAACATTGACAGAGGACATTTCAGACCACCTAACATGACCCGAGCAGTACCGTGTACCTACTTTTGGCCCACCCTGTACTTTGTGTAGTAACATGTAGTTACATGTAGTATCATGTAAATTGATGAACAGATAAATTGTGTTGCTTTGTAGTTTGTTACTTGTACCAGAGCTGTTAAACGTTTCCTGCCATCGTCAAAGACTTACCAAAGTCAGCTTCCGTTCGGGAACAGCTAATGCACAGCATAGCAGCTTCCGAATTCCCGGACTCATTAAAGAGGAAATGGAGAGTGAAATGTGTTGGCTGCTCATTATTATCCAGCATGCTGCAAAAGCCATGACTGTTTTTACTGGATTTTTAAAAGCATTCACTTGACTGATAATGTCCCTTTATTATTCATCATACTTTTCATTAGCTAACAGTCTGGAACTACCCAGCAGGCACAACTGCTATGATCTTGCTATTTTTATGTCTTGGCAATTCATGGGAGTAAAGTATAATCACATTCACTTTAGATATACTTGAACTGAAGAGAGTATAATTGACCCATCCAGTGAGCTTTCTGAAGGATATGTAGTATTAGATTTTATTTACCAAAATTCCAGAACACCAGAAAAATTCCTTTATAAACTAAAATGGCAGAACCCCCCCCTTAAATCTCTCTATAAAAAAGTCCTATTTGATATCACACTTTGATATATTTTACCACATTTCCCTTCTCCTTTTCATCATCATAGCGCCTTTTGAAAAGAAAAACAGGATACTGCTACCACCATGCTTTACAATAATGCTGGTAAGATTTATGATGTTTTTGCCAAACAGCTCATTTTGTCTCCAAATCACAATGTTTTTGGCATCATCTAAGCACAGCACATATTAAATATTTTAAAGCTTTTTAAACAAAATCATGTGTTGTTCTTTTGCCACCAGTGTCACTTGTAATCTGGCATGCACATGCACAATGACCTGTATTTGTCAAAACACCTTGCCAACAACTTGCATACTTGCCATTGGACTCTTTGTAGGGCCTTTGATAAGCCTCTTTTTTTATCATGGACTCTGGAGCAGCCGCCTAATCTCGGCAAGATCTGGGCAGTGCCATATGCCTTCCTCTTTTTAATGGTCTTTACTGTGCTCCACTGGATACTTGGATGCTTGCCTACATTACAATTACCCATTTTTTCTAAGACCTCCAATCCGGTTTACATTTAGTTCTGTATGCGATCCATTTGTTTTTAGACTTTAGCACTGAAAAAGGCTGCATGCACATGTTTTTTGAAATCAATGTCACATACAAAATCCACCTCTGCTGTGAACAACAAAAATTTGTTTGCTAGACAATCCATCATTGCCACAGTGATAAAATAAAGAAAGCATGCAGCATAAGACTTCACAGCAAGGTTATTTGATCTGGAGGTCGGCTGATTGCTTTCCTCCGTTTTTCTCTTGTGTTCACTGCCAACCCTTGAATGATGAATATAGTGATACGTGCATGAATTCTACTATAACATTTCTCATACATGGTCCCATATTAAATATTGGACTGTACTTTGTTATTGACCTTAAGTGCCATTTTGGAGGATTTGTACTTTACTGGGTTTTTATATAAATTGAATACATAAACTTGTATTGAAATATACAAGAGAAAGAACATACTTTTGACTCCTTATAGTTGTATTATGAATTTCAGTGTACACTGTGTGTTAATAATCTCAAATGCCATAATTAATTTCTATTTTCACTTGCCCAGCTACAATGCCAGTCACTTTATTTATTTATTTTTTTTAAAGCCATGCAATCAAATTCAAATTAGTTTGTTAATTTTGGATCAGTTAAAACTATTAATTTTTACTCGTGAGTACCTGAGCATGTTTAAATGTAGACCTTCAGTGAATTTGGCTCCATAACTCTCCTTTAAGCTGAGTAAGATTTTGACACAGTATCCTTTTTGTTTTGCTTGGTTATATAGTTTACTATTCATGGCATGCAGTCTATTATTCCTCTATTCCTCCATTATTAACCATACCTGGTGGCTTATAAAGCTTAGCATTAGCCTTATTGAGCCATGGTTAGCATAACCTGATTAGCATTAACATAACCCTGTTAATAATAACAATCACATTCACTTGAAAATATGAGCTAGCTGATGTTCATTTTAGAATGCATGGCTTGAATGAATGAGAAATTAAAATAACATTAAAATTTGGCTCATTTTTTATGTATTTCCTTTGATACGTTTGTGTTTGCACCTGACCACCTTCCCTGTTAGCTTGTATGCTGTCTGACTAATCACCCATAACTCTAATATCTGAGATTTGTGACCTCTCTTTCCTGTAGCATACTCAAAAATAAATTCATAAATTCATTTATTACAACACCTGACATTAGCTTGAACTACACTATATTGCCAAAAAAAGTTGTGGACACCTGGCGATATATATTGTGTGCACATATATACACCTTCCTGGAAAAACTTTCCACTACTATTTGGAACGTGGCTGTCGGACGTTCTGCCCATTCACCCACAATAGCATTAGTAAAGTCAGGTACTGATGACAGGCAAGAATGCTTGGTGTACATTCAGCATTCAAATTCAACACAAAGGTGTTCGGTTGAAGTCAGGGCTTTGTGCAGGACACTTGATAGCTTCCAAACCAAACTTGGCACACCATGTGTTTATGGAGCTTGCTTTGTGCACAGGGGCATTGCCATGCTGGAACAGGTTTGGGCCCTTTAATTCCAGTGAAGGGAAATCAAAATTCTACAAAGACATTCCCTGCAGTTATGTGCCTTAAAGTTTGTGGCAACAGTTCAGGGAAGAACCACATATGGTTAGAGTGAAGCATCTGCATAATTTTGGCCAAATAATATAGATCACCAATATAACAATATAAACTATTCAGCTAGCTATAAAATTCTATTTCAATACAAAGCCAGCTTGCTAGTCATTGTAAACAATCAGTGTAATCTTCCTAATCAGCTTCCTATAATTAGTGATAAAGAAGGGAAAACTGCTCCTTTTCTCTTAATAATTTATTTGTTGCTGCTTTTTTTTTTTTACTATCCTGATGACTGGCAGATGTAAAGCACATCTGAATCTCACTGCATAAGGAGTTTGTCATTGCAGTGAATATAAATCACACACCTATTACACTGGGTTACAAAAAATTTTTTTTGTGAGTTGTCTAATATATTTCTGCTGATTTAACATATTTCTGGCCC
>JAQQZX010197627.1:0-17754 GCA_030068355.1 Notoglanidium maculatum
TTCAGTATATGCCATACGTGTTGCTTCATAGTTTTGATGTATTCAGTAATGTTTTACAACGTAGAAAGAAAAAAAATAAAGAAAAACCTATGAAAAAGAGTAGGGGTATCCAAACTTTTGACCGGTAGTGTATGTCCAAAGATTGTTCATTATTTTCTTATAACAGGATACTTTATTGGCCAGTATCTCCTACAAGAACTTCACGGACTGGAGCTTGAAAGAACTTCAAACAGTGGATCTCCAAAACTGGAGTGGAAAATCACTGGTGTGTGACCAGTAGAAGGAATTCAGAATTCAGAAAATGGTAGGAAAAAAACAGTAATCGGGATCAATGGAATTTCCAAGTCATGGTAACATCAGAACAAAGGAAACACAGAACCTTGAGAAAGAGTGGAATGTCAACGCTACGGTTTTCCAAGTAGGAATAGAAGCAACTAAGCTCCAAAAAAGTCTGAGGAAAGATCCTACCCACAGGAAATCCAGGAACCTTTACAGGGCACTTCAGAAATACACTGTAGACATTGGAATGATTCCGACAGGACTTGAAGGCCAGCTGCCGAGGAACCGGTCATCATTCATCATCAGAGGCGTTGCCAACAAGCCGACATTAAGCATGCATCATTAAAGCCTCAATAACCACAGCTGTGCTTGTCAAAGCAGGTCAAGGCTGAGCAGGCAGAAACAGATGACCTTACAGTCAACACTAATATTGATCTCAGAGGCGACACTGCCGTTCAGCGTGGGCACGATGCCCAGGAATGCAATCACATGGAGGATGTTCATGCTGAGGAGGTGACTGCACCTGTTCTTCTGTCATTTTTTAAAATACAATATTCTATATTTAAATAAAGGAAGTAATGTAGATAGGCATGTCATTCACTTATACCCACATTTTTTGGTGGGAAGCAAGGGGAAGGGGGGGTGTGGGTTGGGGAGCATTTATTTATTTATTTATTTATTTTTTGTTGGACCACCAGGTGGTCTGGCCTCCGCTCAATATTCCTCTAAGAGAACACTTCAAAGTTCAATGCAAAACCCTGCAGAGGACTCAAACGGTTGAACACCCTTTAGGCAGTCAGAAGCCCTTTGATCAGCACGGATCGCTCAGGACATCTATACATTAAAGACCTAAGATTGTTGTAAATATCAATACATTTCCAGCTACAAAAATGTCCTGGTAGAGGAAAAAAGGAAAAATGCATAATAATGCATCACCGGTGCATAAAACGGTCAATAAAGCAAAAGTACAATCATTACTTTGTACGTATAAACATTATATGTGGGTGTGTTTGACTGAATTCGAAAGTGGTTCAATGCTGAAAGAAAAAAAAAAAATACATGATTAATTTCAGGACGCATTTTTCATGTCTGCCTATAAATTCCTAATTTTGAGACTTTGCAGGGAACGTGTTTGAACATGCTGTTAGCCAGGTTCGCACTGAAAATTACACAATTGGCGATAAAAGTCCATAACTCCTAACAAACTTGGGAAACGGATGGCTGATTATAAGAAAAAAAAAACGTATTTTGCAGTATTTTGAGAAACATGGAGCACATGCAAATGCCATAAATGACATCAAAGTGCATGAATGTGCAACTCGCCATCTTGTTAAAAGTATTATAGGCTCGATAAGTCAGTCTCCAGTCCTGACCAAGCCAAAACCAAGACTTGGCAAAATTTCAAATGATAAACAATAGAATATAAGCTCTATTTGAACATGATTCATTTCACACATGAAGGTGGAGTAACAAGTATTACTGATTTTATTAATGGGATTTTAGCCTCATCCATCAGGTGAGTAGTTTTTATTACTGAAGTAAAAAATACGAGTTTGTCTGAATTTGTACTTCGAGGCTACTGGAACGTTTTTTTTTGCTGTAAATGTTAACATTACTTAACAGTTACCTGGAAGCCTGATTCCGTGTAAAGAATACCGTAGTCATTTTGAATCCACGCTGATTTTCTGCAATATTTCAGTAAACTTACATGCTTGGCGTCCGTAACCTCTTCTCCTTCCTGTCTTTCTCAGTGTCTCTTCAGGAGACTAATAAATTCATCTGTGGGCGTTTTTCACGTCCATCCCAAACTCGTGACTGGCAGCACGTTACCTCCTCTGGGTCGGCCTTGAATCGTGTCCTTGGAGACGAATGATGCGAGAAGCTCTTAACAAACACCTGGGAATGTGAATCTGCAGCAGCTCTGGATATTTTTATGAGGCCAGAATAAATTTCATGAAGGAGAACAGCACAAGAAAGGCTTTTTCTATCCTCTCAGAGATATTTATAACCTGAAGTCTAGAATGTTGTCATCTTGTGACATTTTTGTCAGAATTATTTTAAAGTGTAAAACACGGTGACATTCAACTAGAAAAGTGAAACAAAGTTTGCAAGAAGTGTATGTACCCTTGCTGATTTAATCTAAAAAAAAAAACGGCGCTTTACCTTTAAAACGTTATAAAATGCCATGCCTGTTCTAACCCTGATAAATGGCGTGATACCGTTAACTCGTTCCTGAGTAACGTGCCGTGTCGACCGAGCCTGGACACGACCTCTCCTGTCACCTCCACTTAGGTAAAAGCTACATCTCTCTTGTGCACACACACAAACAGAAACCCTTGTGGGACATTCATTAGGATTTGATTATGAGGAATACAGTAAACAGAAAGATAATATTGGTACTGTAATTGCCCCAGGGGGTGGGGGTATTGGAGCAGCTTGATGCAGAGTGATTTGTTCTGTCTTTGGGTTATGGAGATGGAGTTGTATCTACTTTAAATTAACATGTGTAACTTAGTACAGGACTAGCAGCCGTGTGGGCTGCTCATCTCTAGCCTCGTTCCTGTTCTTAACATCTCTGTACATTACTGTGTAAGTGTATCATGTGGTTTGTCAGTGATCTACTCGGTCATACAGTTTATTATGACATTTGTAAAATTACCAATTAAAGCAATAGATTTGAGTGATTTATTTGAATAACTGTTTGTCTACTGCAAAGACCTGGCAACCCTGATACACATTAAGTACTATAAAAGGAATGGGTCAAATATTACTTGTCTTCTTTTCTAAGGATTGACTTAGCAACTAACTAAGTAACCAACTCTGAATGGATGGTTTGTTGGTTGGATTAATTTATGTTGATAAATAAATAAATTTATATATATATGGAATGGATAGAATTGCTAACTGAGAAAGAAAGAAAGAAAGAAAGAAAGAGTTAATGTAGTGATGCAGTCTGCAGTCCTGTGAATTTTCAGGTCTGTTCTTGTTCCTTTAAAATAACAGATAAAAGCGTCCAGGGAAACACAGACACTGATGATAAATTACAGAATTACATCACATTAAGAAATACAAATCAAGCTGAGAAGCATCTCTAGAACAAACTGTA
Organism: Notoglanidium maculatum; assembly: GCA_030068355.1. NCBI lineage: Eukaryota > Metazoa > Chordata > Actinopteri > Siluriformes > Auchenoglanididae > Notoglanidium > Notoglanidium maculatum. Next base: position 3,386 of record JAQQZX010197627.1, read on the forward strand.
AATCACCACCACGCTGCTGTTTGCTGGGACTCAAGGTTAATGTGGTGCACTTTATCCTCCGTGTTAATGCTACTTACCAAATCAATACTCAAACTCGGGTTTTGAAAATAAAGTTTGAGAGGGTTATTGATTTCCCTGTGGACATTCATGACCGTGTTATAAAAGACATATATTTACAAGCTGTAATGAAAATCAACTGGGATTAGCAGGTAATTTCTTTCTTTCTTTCTCTCTCTCTCTCTATCTGTCTCTCTCTCAGTCTCTCTCTCTCCCCCATCTGTCTTTCTCTCTCTCTCTGTCTCTCTCTCTCTCCCCATCTGTCTCTTGCCATCTCACTGTCTCTCCCCATCTGTCTCTCTCTCTCTCTCTCTCTCTCCCCATTTGTCTCTCTCTCTATCCCCATCTGTCTCTCTCCATCTCTCTCTCTCTCCATCTGTCTCTCTCTGTCTCTCTCTCTGTCTCTCCCCATCTGTCTCTCTCCGTCTCTTTCGCTCTCGTTCTCACTCTCTCTCGCTTTAAGTCTCTCTCTTTCTCTCCCCCATCTGTCTCTCTCCATCTCTTTCTCTCTCTCTCTTTCTCTCAGTCTCTCTCTCTCTCACTCTTTCTCTTTCTTTCTCTCTCACTCTCTCTCTGTCACTCTCTCACTCTCAGTCTCTCCCTCTCCGTCTCTCTCTCCCCTATCTGTCTCTCTGTTTCTCTCTCGGTCTCTCTCTCTCTCTCTCTTTCTGTCTTTCTCACGCTCAGTCACTCCCTCTCCTTCTCTCTCTTCCTCTCCCCCATCTGTCTCTCTCGGTCTCTCTCTCTCTCGTCCACCTACACACACCTTTACAGCTCTCTCAGGCAAACAAAGCAAAGCAGCTAGAGGTTAGTTCCAATTAAATGCAAAGTAAAGTAAAATCCACTGAAATCCTCCTGAATTTAAAGCAGTGTGATTTATTTGCTCAAGATGAAACTGATTATGGGGTACACGCCTAGCTAATAAAACTTTCTAAAATAAGCTAAGGCTAAGGATAAGCTAAGATAAGGCTAAGCTCCCCAAACAGCCACAAAGACCAGCTAAATGCTCTCTTATAAATGACAAATAGCTCTGTATTTAAAATAAAGAAACATACAAATCAACCTGAAACTAATTTAAGATCCTAAACACTTCTGATATATGATCGGATATACGATGATAGGCCACGCCTCTTACCTAACCACACAACGTGCTATGCTAACCATGAGGAATACAGTGACTCAGTTAGACTGACTAGTTGAAGCTCGTCATTTTGTCCACTTTTTTTACATATCAGTGTGTCATACAGCATCAGAAACCTCAAAACACATCCAAGACATTGACTAACTTGACGTATACCATGACATCGTGTTATCTAGTATGGCTCGTGGATACTATATTTTAATCATTGCTATCCAAAGTAACATTTTGGTCAAGCAGAATGTTTAAGTAAGGAGTTTGATAGGAAAATAATCAATGATCGTTGTGGTGTGGTGCAACCCAAAGCGAGTCGGAGATCATTTAATAAGCATAAAATCAGTTCATCCCTGTTTTTTTCCTCTTTTGTACAGAAGTTAGTTCCAGCCCACAAATTTGATTGGTCGAGCAACATTCCAAGAGTGCCTATATTTCCTATAACTACACCGGGACATTACACTGTTAACCACAGGCTGCAGAAGCACCCTAAAGTCACATCATGTCACTGTATACGTCTGTACAGTCTCCGCTTTTCCAGCAATGCTAGCGCTAAGCACAACAACAACAAAGGCGCACTACATCACCTCATTACAAGTTGGCTTTGCAAGGCTACATTGGTTCTTTGGATTAGACCGTCTAGACACTACACTAGCTCTGGATTTTTAAAAATGGCGGTCATAATGTTTTAGTTAGTTTTGTTGGTGATGATAGTCCCACCCCAGCCCCTGAGCATAAGCAGTTCTTGGTTCTAGACCAGCAAAGCTGACTGAGAGACAGTTCTTTGGCCGTCAGAACACAAAAAAAAAAAAACAGGTTCTAGCTTAGGCACCAGCTCTGAACCAGCCCGCAAACTGTCTTGGTGGAAAAGCGTTAACAGTGAATCACTCCACTCAACTGTCGTCACCACGGAAAATTCCACTTCCTAGTTCAAAACGGTTACTACAGCAGTGTTAGCGACGGCATCAGCCGATGTGGCGAATGATACTTTTCAGTAATATAACTTTTAACTTTAAAATATGAAAGCTCATCAGATAAAAATGAAAAAGACGACAGGATATCAATTTTTACCCGAAGCATCTTTAACAGGAATGTGCAAATCAATGTGCTAAAAAACCCAAACTTCATCATATCAACTACTCCTAATTTTTAAATATGATATCAATAACACTCTTAATATCTTGCATCATGCTCTGCTCCTGTGTATACAGAAGGGAAGAGCGAGTTCTTCTGCTGCTAAGCCTGGTGCCAAAGCGCACAGATGTTAACCACTCATCCCCAGCATACCAAAAATCCCTGGGTCATGCTATGGGACCCCGAGAGCCGAAATAATCACGCTTTCTCTTTTCCATACTCGAACATGCCTGAACCCATCAGCTAGTGATAAACCGCTTCATTGGCTGAGGTGAGGCACGGCTGAGAGGAGAATCTTAACTGGGGCAGTGGTGTGCTTCAGCAATAAATAACCCTTCAGTCTATACTGCGAAGCAGAATAATGTATGCATGATGTAGCGGTGCAGGTCTACACGTCTAATGCAATCTGTTCTTTAGTGCTGCTGCAGAACAGAAGGTAGAGCAGAATGTGATGGAGGTGACAGAAATGTGAATATTCTGATAAATAAATGTAATATCTGACTCAATAATGCGCTGTCCAGCTGAGCAGGGAGCCGAGATTCGGTGCGGTGTGCGTGTGTGTGTGTGTGTGTGTGTGAGATGTTGTGGCACTGAATGGAAATCCGAGGTGCTTTTAGACACTGTAGAGGATATAGGAAATCAAATACATGAGCACTTTCTAAATCATTCACTGTTTCGCATTCTGATTCAGATGAATCATTGCCATTAGGTCGGAAATGTAAGGTACAAGGTTGCATCCGAATATGAATACGTTATTTAAAATGAACAGATAATGTGCTGTATTCCTTTCTTTTCACGTCTCTTCTCTTTAGAAATCTGGACAGGAAGGTTCACAGGACATCTATTTGATATAATAGGTGTGCATTGCGACTTGGATCACGGGGGTGGCAGCAAAATGTACCACAAGCAGGAGGTTTTTAATGCCGGCATGAGCATTGGGTCAGATACGAAGCTTGTGGGAAAAGGAAAGATTGCGTTTGTTAAAAAATTCATTTTTAGTACCTGTCTGGTCAGGGTCGTGGTTGCTTTTATATTTTGGGAACTAGCTAAAATCATTAGGAGGCATCTCTAATTGTGACCAGCTGTGAACTGGAGGCTGAGGAATATTTTTGATGGACAGCTAAGATCAACCTACCCTCAGAACTTTCCAGATTTCGTTTTGGACCATTCTCATAATCAGTTCTGATGAAGAATAAACCAGTTGTGCTTTTCTGCCCTTCCCATTTGGCCGTCCTGTAGCTACAGTCCATAAATATGGTTCTTCCCAAGGTTCTTTGTATAGTCAAGGCTCCCTGATCAGGTTTGAGGTTAGAACTCAAATTAAAAATCATTAAAAGTTCAAGATTTGACCAGCTAACCAAATGCCTTTGGTGGAAAAGATTTTCCAAAATCGTTAGCGATATTTTTGCAACAAACCCATCACGGCGCCTTCAAGAAACCTGCCATCACTTATCAGCATTTCTCGGACGTAATGGATGTAGAGATCCCCCAGACATCAGGGAGTAGAGAGAAATAGAGAGACGGGGTAGTTGAAAGGTGAGATACAGAGATCGAGAGATAGAGAGGAAGCTCATGAGATGGATGATAATGCAGACTGGAACACACCACGGCCTCTACACTAATGCACAGGGCAGAAGGTAGAAACATAGCTGCACTGCAGAGTGAGCACTGCTGATTAAAGGGGAAAAAAGCCCCTGTCTTAGACATTCAGTTCAGGACAACCTTGCTAAAGGTCACAGGCGTCAGATACCTAATGCACACGACATGGTTTTAGGCCTAATGCGTGTAGTGACGTTTCATAATTTTCTCATTCTGCAAGCTGTCGCTGAGGCGCCGATATTTTCAAACACGTTTAAAATTCTCACTGATGAAACAGCAAGAAAGTTTCAACGAGAAACTGCCGATAGGAGCCCGAGAGAAAATCGAATTTATCGGTTGTCATGCGCAATAGATCCCTGAATACAGTTCCATCATCCATTTATTTGGGTGAAGGGAAAATGAAAGCACAATAATAATCCTTATATATATATATATATTTCTCCTCGAGTTAACTTGACTTCTAGTTAAAATTTTCATTGACAAAATGAACACTGAAACTTGATTACAGGATAAAACCAGTTACTTTGCACTACACCTCTACTTCTCTCCGCAGAAAAAACAAACTCCGCTGCCCACATTTCCATAACCAAGCATTCCTCCACTCCACTTATATCTTGTTTCCATACAAAACAACACCGATAGATGAGATTGTCAGAGCTCTGGTTTATTTTTATAAGGAAGCAGGATGTGGGGATCAGGTGCACTTGGTCAAGGATCTCTCCAGATGCAAAACTGTGCAGTGAGTGATTCTCATGTCCTGTTGTCCACTAGGCATTATTTAGGAGTATTATCTTGCTAATTAATTGGAGAGGGATAGTGCTGAGCAAAATCATTCCTGTCCATTAAAAAAAAAAAAAAAAAAAATCTGTAATTCCTCCTGCAATGCCACCATCTTCACAACAGCGCTCCTTTCCCTGGCCAAAGAAGCAGTGCATAGCTCACAACCATTCGACTTGCATACTGAATAGATTCCATGGTACACGTGAAATGAAATCCAGATCATTTTTTTTTTTTGAAAGGCCATTTTCTCCCCGTACATGGCCCATTTTTATGGTCCTCTCTCCACGGTGTTAAATTAAAATTTAATTGAGTGTCACGAAGAGCTGGAGAGAAAGACTGAGCAAGGAATTATCCAGAATTACTCCATTCATCTTGCGAAGTCTAGTTGCTTCTCCAGCTTCACACACAATCCCAGAGGAACTAGAATGCTGGTGCACGAGAAAGTCAATAAGTAACTCAGACTTTAGTCTATTATTAAGTCCGTTAGGGGATGGTGTCTTGGGGTAACACTGACTCCGAACTGTTTGTGTGGTGTGAGCTTGTACTCCATGCTGGGAGTTATGTGAGCGGAATAAACCAGCCATGCAGGGAAGGAAACTGGAAACGTTACACAATACGATGTCGCAAATAGAAAATATGACCTCAAATGCCTAGTTCAAATGGTATCGTTTTTAAAAAAATCCAAATATGTGGCATCATCCATCATCAAGATTATTTTCTCCCTGTTTTTTAAGGAACCTTATGGAAGAACCCAAACAGAATCTCTCAAACAGAAGGAACTAGGAAGCAGGTTGAAAGTTTGGACAATATGAAAGTCACTTAAGAGTGCATGAAATATTTATCAGCCATCACTTATGACCTTCCTCTGTTAAATGGAATATGGTACAGAGTGCTGACATTTGGCAGCTTCGTGGAGAGACAGTGTTCTGATGTGAAATGACTGAGCGCTCCCTCTGTCCCAGCCTGCCATCCTGAGTGAAACCCGGCACCTCCATGTCAACGCTTGCTCCAAATGGCAGGGTAGCGGAGACCGACGGAATGCCAAAATTCTCAAAACTATATACGGTCACCATGTGGGTTGGACTAAAGTGCTTTTTTTAAATATTCCTAAGCTAATTTATTTTCTTTTGGCAGAATGGCCCATGTTGTGTCAAGACAAGGGTTACATCAATATCCAATAGCACTAAACGTTCCTCTACGACAATGTAGGATTCCTGATACAACACCTTAAACATTAACCCCAGTAAACATATTAAGGTTAAAACAATGGAAATACAGTGATGTAGGGTTGCCCTGGTGATATATTTTTACTTATTTCTTGAGTGAATTTGTTCAGAAGTTAAACAATAGATCGCAAAGCAGAAATATAGCAAAGAATAGCTGTTTTTTTTCCCCCCCAAGTAATATTTTAAAGAAAATGAAAATTACTAATGGAATTTTGAGACGAATCCTAAAGTTAACTGAGGATAAGAATGAAAACAACAACAATAATACTGGACTATTTACTATCCAAGTGAAGCAAAAAAAAATAATAATTTTTTACTCTCTACTATGGATGACCTCATTTTTTAAACTAAATATTGACAGTGGTCGTCATGAACTCTTTTCATGATGTCCAATTACTATTTAAAATAACAAAAGAAACGAAAATTCAAATGTGTTTTCATGATGTGGTTCTTCAGGTACTCGGCTTCCTAGAAAATCATGTCAGGATCTAAAAGATAAGACAAAAGGCAACCAAGACACTTCTATTACAGAAACATCTGCTTGACTAAGTCCCTTTGGTGCTGTCCAGAGTCCTACTGGGACACTGCTCCAATCTTGACAAGAGATTCATTAAAACCTGCCTGCAACTGGATTATGTTGTCCCTGAGGATGGAGCTACTTCGATACCGAAGTGAAATGTTTTGGCTAGAACGGTGTAACAGCTATAGTGGATTGCAGAAACACTTCATCTGTTAGCAGTGATGAAGTGAGCTTTCCTGTGCTGACATTTATTATATCAAGGACACCAGACACTTCATCAGACAGTGGCGTTTCAGTGCCACTTCAGTAAAATGTCGATGAAGCTACAAAATATACCTCTGTGGAGATGTTTTGGAATGTAAACCTTGATTTAATGCAAATGAGTTGCCAACTGGATCAATGCAATTCCAATAAACAGGAATGGGCAATCGCTCAGGGAGATAAGTCACCTAACATGAAAGAAGCACATGGAAGAAGCAGATTCAGTCAAGGCACATTTAGATTTCTTCAACCAAGCTGTAAATCAAACGCAGCTTGATTTTGCTCATAATGATCATCTGATGCTAAATAATTGGCGTTTTGTCCAAAAGACTGGAAATTGAGCTTCCACGACAAGTGGTTTTGGGAGGTTTCCAGGATCAAGGCCATTATGAAAAACTAATCAATGAATGGTGGGGCCAAACCTAAAGTCTTACTTTTTATCCATTTATAGTTACATTTAACAAGTTAATTCCTATTATCACTTATGTTATAGCAGCTATAAACAGCTGTCTTTTTTTCTCTGTTGAAGTTAATATGACAAAAAAACAAAAATAAAAGCCAATTGGTTGTTATTGAGAAACCACAAAGATATCCAAAGTCTTTACAAGTTGCAAAGCAAACAATGACACTGGAGACTCCTTTTACACTTTTACACCAAATGACAAGAGAAAAGTGTTCACTCCACCGTCAGGAGATTCAAATCATGATGGTGCCAGAGCCATCCATTGCCAGGAGCCAAGACAGCATAATTGACTCTGCTCTCTGAGTGGGAAGGGTGCTCCCTCCATCCATCCATCCATCCATCCATTATCTATAACACGTATTCGTTAAGGGTTATGAGGAAGCTGGAGCCAATCTCAATTGCTGACTTTGGGCAAGAAGTGGGGTATACCATGGGCAGGTCACCAAGCCATTGCAGTGCTAACACAGACAAAATTCACACTGACATTCACACCTATAGGTAATTTAGAGTAGCCAGTTAGCCTAGCATGTCTTTGAGCTGTAGAAGGAAACCAGAGCACCAGTGGGAATTCCACATAGGCATGATGAGAACATGCAAACTCCACACAGAAAGGCCCCAGGAGGCCTGGTTCTCTCCTCCATCAATCATAGCGGCTCTAGCCAATTACAGGAAGAGATGTGGCTTGCTGGCTTCATGCGGGTTTCATCTATTTAATACAGGAAGTGAATAACTGCAAGTCCTGGCAGCTTTCCACGCAGACACCTACAATGCTATTAATCACACATTACACTGTTTCACATTTATAGCTCTGACTTCAGGTGTCTCAAGATCCCCTGGATCTCCCCTTACGAGGCATAGCCAAGTTTCTTTGTCCAAATGAAACTGAATTAGCACACGGCATGCATAATTTACCTCCTCAAGTCCCAGGGTGTTGATTAGTGTGCCATGCCCACAGGAGCTCATGAAAGAAATTCTATTGTAATCACAGACCGACAGTACAGCGAAAATCAACCAGTTAGTGAAAACCAACCAGTTAGTGAAAACCAACCAGTTAGTGAAAACCAACCAGTTAGTGAAAACCAACCAGTTAGTGAAAATCAACCAGTTAGTGAAAACCAACCAGTTAGTGAAAATCAACCAGTTAGTGAAAACCAACTGGGCTGGATTTTCTTAAGTGTAACTTCCCATTATTTGGAGTAAAATCATTGGGCACCATGATGACCAAAAATAGACCAGTAATGAAGTCTTTTTGGACCAATTACAGTAAGGCATAACCGTGATCACTAGGTCACTAGGGGAAAACTAGATAAGTAATGATTATATGAGGAAAACTTGGTATGAGGAATAAGTGGAACTGATTTATATTCAGGACACAGTGGAGTCAACCTGCCCAGGGTGTGCCCCGCCACTCGCCTGAAGTCAGCTGGGATTGGATCCAGCTTCCCCATGACCCTTAACAGATACAGATAATGGATGGCTGGATGGATGCGTACAATGGAGTGTCTGGTGTTTCAGTTTATCTGTGCAGCACATGTCAAACACGTGTTAAAGGGTTTAATTTAACTTCAGGAGCTGCGGCTTATCGAGTACACCGCCTGTCCAGGGTGTAACAGGAGAGGAAATGAGCTCAGATCCTTTTTAGATTCAAAATAGTGCACAGAAATATGCAAGACTTTACAAAACACACATACTAAATAAAAACCTCAAAGACAACATGTCCAAGGGTGGTGAAAAGACAAATCTTCTTCAAATACTCTGTGGTTTCATATTTGCCAATGTGTAGGAGTGCTCCAGTACTGCAGACGGTGCTATTAAAATTGCATGACGATTTCCATGTCTACAGGAAGCAGACAGATGCTCGAGTCATCAATCTTGGAACGAATGCCTAGTTGGTATCAACCAAACCCCGGCTTGGTCAGACAGCGTGTTCGTCCGTGGACCCGACCGGCTGCCGTGTGCATGACACCGTGACGAGCTTCTCTGTTTCCTATGCATTTCACATTTGCAGGGTTTTTTTCTCGCCTGCCAGTGTTATGCATGTAATTTCTTGCTCACAGTAAAGGATCCACAGTTAAAAAGGTCAGATTTTCAGAGTGAAGCCAAGTGCTTATTACCTCCCAGGTCACCAGACAGGGTGCGAGCAAGAAAAATCAGACAAAAAGGAGAAATTTCAGGAGCTCTACGACATGTTGAATTAAAAACATTTCGCTGACGATATTCCGAGGTTATAATTGAACTAAAATTAAGAACTTAAGTTCAATTGATTTTCTGCCTCCAAAGCTACAGCAAAGGCAAACACACAATAAATCTAATTTAAAGAGCAAGTTAGGTTATTTAGCTCACTGATACTAGTTAGGACTGCTAAGAGTGGTGGTGTGGATCAGTGAGCGTTTTGAATGAGCTGATTTTTTTTTTTTTTTTTTATACACACCAGCACAAAAGTTTCTCCAGCCAGCACTTTTTCTGAAAAAAACTGCTGATGGTGAAAGAAGTCAAACAGGACTAATTACAAGAGATAGACGTGAGTAATCGGGAAGCAAAGTGTAAAATAAAATATGGACATAAACAGGTCTCTATAATCATCAGCATCATTTGTCCAATCAAATACCTGCACCATCTCAATGTTATAGTCAGAAGGCCATCTCACACATCATTCGACCTGATGCACTTGGGCATTTTCTCCCAGCAGGCATTTCCTCTGGCAGATGAGAGGTGATGGACTCCAGAGATTACATCCAGTGTCAGGATACACACGTTCACCCACACCAGCCTGTTTAAAAAGGAGCATGAAGAGAGACGCCTTTTCTTTTTTCTTTTGGTCGTTGGTTGTACTTTAGCTCAGTAGCAGCCAATTTCTTTTCCTCTGTCTGCATCCTGTTGTGTTGCGTTTTTTTTATTTATTTCGCATTTTTCCTGTCCCTGCCTGGTGCTACACTTGTCTTTTCCCAGCTTTGATTTCTTGTTTCCACACCAGCATATCCGTGATCACCTATTACTCAGCAATGCACACTTTGGTAGTCCATGGGAGTAAATTAGAGCACTGGTTGCCGCAGATATGCTACCGTTAAGGCTATTCCTTTTCTGCCTTAATTTGTTTCATTCACTTAGAAAAGTGAAAATGTATCTTTAAAACTCATTTAAGCTACACGGTTCAATTTTAACATCATGTGTCCTTAGCAATCCCCAGGTTGGACCTGGGTCACGGCACCACGACTGTATCGTAAATGAGTTTTAAAGGTTTACTGCGTTTGTTCTTCCAGGATTTCCATCCCCTTAGTGATAATGAACCCCCAGCTTAGACGCACATGGACCTGGCAAACAGACTCTGCTTAATTGTCTTTCCACCTGAATCACTCACTTCTCATGAATTCACACATTAGAGCAGAATCTCCTCTAATGTGGAGTCAATACTTGTTTCTTCTCCCTGTCTAATGTGTGAATTCATGAGAAGCGAGTGATTCAGTTGGGAAACACAATAAAGCAGAGTCTGTTAGCCAGGACCAAGTGAGGTCTTTGTCTCCGCCAATACACATTAATCTCAGAACAAAGCAAGAGAAATGGGACCTTATAGATTTATGCGCACTGGCTGGAGAAAACCTACACTTCAGAGTTTATCCACTGGACACTCCTCATCTCCGAGTCCGTTTTTCCTCAAAAGCGAGATTAAATTGTGTTGGACGGATGGAAAGCTTATGCTGCTTAAAGGAATGATTTGGGAAGAAACGCAAATTTGCACATTTTTGCTCCCCAGTCCCTGTAAGCGCAAATATATTTTAAAGATATTTTAAAGTAACACATGGGGCGTGTCACCAAAAAATGAGTCCAGTGTTGCAAAAGTTCATTCTGAGGTTTAACGATAGCAATTTGAAACGAGAGTGGGTCAAAAAAAATGACCCACATGTTGACATATTGTTATATTTTAGTCACATATGACTAAATATGACAAATATCTGGTTGCTACGCATTGACTTTACACATCAGAGTTTACAACTCAATTTTCTTTTACGATGATACGGTAAACAAATGTAACTTATTTTAAACATAATTAACTGTAGATTTAGAATATCTAATAAAACAACTTTGCATTTTTTGACCAACTGGACTCTGGATAATTTAATATTTGAACTAGTTGTGATTTATATATCAATTAATCTTTACAAGTGCGTTAGTTGAATTTCTATATTTTTTTGTTGGTTTTTTTTGTCCAAAATATCTGGAAAATAGCTCGAACATGTTCAAGAAAGGACTGTTTAAACCACAGCCTCAGCACAAGCGCATTACATGGCTAAAAAAATCCATTTGGGAACCTGCAACCTTATGGGAAAGGAAAAAAAGATGCAGGTAATAAATGTTTCTCATTTAGGAGGGGGAAAGAACAGGTTGCGCTTCAACGAAAAAGAAAGAATGACTTCGCGTCGTTGCTGCTGGACAGGTTTAGAAACGCAACCTGTATAAAACTTTGAATTGTCTGCGTGATCGAGTAGATACAGTACATTTTTTAAGAACCAGGGAAGAACATGACACACGTAGCTAACGCTAGCTAATGTTATGTGCAGCTAAGGATGATAACACCAGAACCCAAAACAATTCACACGCGGTCATTACAAAGAAAAACAGGACCGCGCTGGCACCTAATCAATCAGAATGATCCACATTTATGCATGTTTATAGCGTTATAACTTCACCTTCCTGCATGAATGATCGAGTGCACTTAAGAACAAAAAATGCTGCCAGGACAGTCCTTGATGATGTCTTTCATTTATTACATTTTTTCATCTGAAAGAAGACCTACAGTATTTGCAGAGTTCTTGTACCTGAAGGAGACTTCATTGTGTTCATCGCAAACTCGGCCAGTTAAAAAACAGAAATAAAATTCCTGCGGTTTGGGAGCCAAAACTTACTGCACTGAGTCACTAGAAAAAGCCCCATACAAAAAAAGTGCACACACTGCCAGGTATCTAGGTCTCTAATAAAAGGTCTGCCTGAATGCTCGAGTGCTGCATCATGGACTCGCATGCCCTGGTCCATAGCAGGGAGCATCAAAATCAGGACATGTCCAGTAAAATCTTCTGAACCGACGCAAAATTCACAGCGTGGCCTCGAGCACCGCTCACTGCTGGGTCGATTTGCCCATCACGAGCATGACTCCTGCTGGCCTGGGGCAAAGCGAACGAGCAGACCTTATAATGAGGCCAGAAAAGTGGTGTCCAGAGATTGATACGAGTTATCTCCAACAATGATCATGGTTGTAGATTTATCAGCGGGATCTGGTTCACTGGCTTCTGATGAAATATGCCCCCATTTTCTGCATTATTTGGACACAATTTGGTGCTGAAGAGTGGCGTTTCTACCGGAACACCCTGAGAGGAAAGCAAAGAGGTTCTCCGAATAAAATCTACAAGGAATTAGTGTCACTTGCGAGGTTTGGGGTTCCACTTTGGGAGATGCTGAAAATAGTAAACGCTACTGGGATTGCGTGTTCTACCCTGTAAAGTAGAGCGTAAAATCAGAATTCAGGAACATGTCAAGCTCCATTGTAAGATAAATGGCTTAGTTATAACAGAGTGCATGCTAAACGCGAGGTCTCGATTATATAAAGTGACAAACTGAAGTCTCATAAGCCGTATTCGGACAGGGTTAGTTTTACACAGGGTAATTATTACCAGTGTACTTCTGACATTTTAATTTCATCATGTCAGTCATTTTTTATGGACTGTGTTTGTATACTGTAGATATGGAAAGATTACTTATTGCTTTAGTACTTATTTAACCTTCTTTAAAATGACCAACAGAGATAACTCCCAATATATTGCAATGCTGGTAAAGATTTCATTACTTTTGGAAAAGATGAATCGATCATAATTTCTAGACATGTTACTTCAAAGGCATCTTATTTGCACAGATTCTACACACCTCTAGAATAGTGATACAGATTCAAAGGAAACGGTCACCAGAAATCCAGTGTGAATGTAGTTACCTGAACATGTGATAGCTGACTGTTATTGCATCACAAAAGCATGTTTAAACATGCAAATATCAGCCACGGAGCATCTGCGTAACAAAGCAGAGGGATGAAAACGAAACCAATCCCCACTGAAAGCTCACTCACTGTCCCAAGCTGCAAGTGCTTCTTATCCTCTGGACACTAATTCACACCGGCTATTTCCATCAAAGCACCGCTGATGCTGGTGCACACTGTGAGCGTCTAGCCTGAGGGCGACAAATCAGTTTCAACACTCTCATTTACTGGTTACACGGATCCCAGGAGCGGTGATTACAGCTGCAAAAGATAAAAAAGTATTTCAGATGAAAGAACAAGTTATTCAAGTAAGTAACATCTTTAACCTGAGTCATGCAGTCAGAATCCACGCAGTATCATCATGCCCTTTTTCAAGCATTTCTTGGATTCGAATATAACCAACAGCATGAATTATAACGGCCACAATAAAGAAATTCATGTCTACTCAAAAATCTACGTCATTAAGTGAAATACTGGAAATTTGGATCACTTTCTTTCTCTTTATTAAAGACTTATACTAGATATGCTGGGCTGGGGTGCCGTTATTTATGAATTGTCTATATATGAATCGTTATACAACATGTATAATGATTATAAACATTAATAATCCGCAGCGCAACTGTCAAACAATATGGACGCACGCAAACCGCATCAGGTCCACGCCTTTTTTCCTTTCATACATAAAGTCACATGATAAGAAACGACAGGCTAATTGGAGCCGACGTGCTACATCTACTGAAGCAGCTTTGAGGCTTGGCTCTGCTAAAGATGCACAAATCTCTCCGTGAGCCGCCGCTAGACGAATTACAACTCATTGGCTTTCGAACGTAATCTCTCAGAGATTAAGCCTCATGTCTTCTCCGTCTCGCGTTCCTATAAAAAAAACTTCGTTTTTACTGAAGCAGAATTTAAAGGAGCCGGCTGGATGCTGTGGGAACGGAGCGACCCCTGCGGATACAACACTGTCGGGCTACTGATTAGATTGAACCGGTGCTCATGAATCATAAATGAGTCATGGGGATAAAAATAACACATGATTCGTTTTCACATGTAGAGTATACACTACCAGTCAAAAGTTTGGACACCCCTTCTAATTCAGTGTTGTTCTTTATTTTTATGACTTTAAAAGAGACTGGATAATGATGGACTGTTGTTTCTCTTTACTTAGTTGAGCGGTT
>JAQQZX010197720.1:0-17744 GCA_030068355.1 Notoglanidium maculatum
GGATTAAGACTACACAGGGTCCTGGAACTATGTTAACACCCTATGTCACACACACACACACACACACACACACACACGTATTATAAATATAAGCTGCAGGACACCAACCAAGTTTGGATGTTTGCTTAAATTTAGGGACGCTGCAGTGATCGCGCACTGCATTTCATACCAGTCACTGTATTACAGAAGCTTTGAAATGCTATATCATGTTCTGCTATTACTAACAATGGTTTATTTGAATGTATTTTAGGGTAAGATTGGTTGACAATAGCACTCGTGCACTGAATGATTGTTGTAGTTGTTGTTGGATTAAGTAGTTCAGAAACCGCTGATCTGACAATAGTCTCGAAAAAACATCCAGTGGGCAGAAGTTCTGCAGCTTGTAGATGAGAGTGAGGTCAGAGGAGAATGGCCACGCCTGTCCGACCTGACAGGAAGGCTACGGTAGCCCAAAGAACCACTCCTTACAACAGTGGTGTGCTGAAAAGCATCTCATTACACACCAAACATTGAGGTGGATGAGCTACAACAGCAGAACATAATGTCGGCTTGTTTTTGCACCACTCTGTGTAAACTCTAAAGACTTTCTGTAATACTCATCACTGAGATGATATTTTCTGATGCTTGATGTGGACATTAACTGAAGCTCTTGCGTGATTTTTTTGGTTTCTAGTTTAGCACTCTCGCCTCACAGCAAGAAGATTCCCGGGTTTGGAGCTTTTCCGTGTGCGTGTTCTTCCCGTGCCTGCATGGGTTTCCTCGGGGTGCTCTGGTTTCCTCTCACAGCCATGAGGTAGAGTCATGCAGGTTATGTCATCTGGCTACTGGCTATGCAAGTGTGAATGGTTGTGCGTGAGCTGATGTCAATTTCCCTTAAAGGATTCCTTCTGGGACTTTTCTGGGATAATGGATGGACGGAGGTTTCATCGTGGTTGCATCACCGCTGACTCATGGTTTTTTTTTTTTTTTTCAGTCTAGAGGTTTCTGCCTGATCCGGTCTGTCATGTCCCTCAGAGAGAGAAAAAAATTTGGCAGGCAGCCCAGAGTCATTCAGCAGCTCATAAATGTTCACTCAACACTGTGTGTGTGTGTGTGTGTGTGTGTGTGTGTGTGCGGAGGTATTGTGGGCTGAGCAGGAAGCATAGAGCAATCAAAACCGCGTGTCAAAGGAGAGTCGGGAGGGAGGGAGACAGAGTGAGAGAGTGAGAGAGAGAGAGAGCGCGTGCGTCGTGCGTAATTGAGTAATCGTGCCGAATTTGTTTTGGGGCGTCGAAAAAGCAGACGCACACACTATTAGTATAAATAGTGGTGTGAGAGTGAAGGATGTGAGCCCTGGTGAGCTGGATATCTGACGACCGAGCATGGACGTGAAAGAAGAGCGCGCGGACAGCCGCGAGGTGCGCGAGACTTACAGGATGCTTATGGAATCGGCCGCGATTATACGCGACCGCCGCGCGCTGCGGCGCGAGATCTGCATCAGCCGCGTCGTCATTTTCATGCTCCTGATCACCTGCATGGTGTTTTGCGGCATCTTTTACACTCAGCTGGTCCATGGAAGAAAGGTGAGATCCTTTTTATTGACTGATTGAGATGTAGTTGTTGTTGACGTCATTAGGAGTTCATTAACAGCTCTCTGTCATGGGTCACGCGCCCTGAGATATGAGAGAATAAGATCTGAAATGATATAAGACCAAAAGTCTGAGATTTTTATTTTTTTATTTGGATTTTTAAAAAAAAATTTTTTTAAGTAAAGAATAACACAAGATTCTGCACCATTTCCAGCTCACTGTTAAGCAGATGCATTGATATTGATATTGAAATTCTCCTCTTAGACAAAAGATCAGATTTTCCACCTGAGTCAGAGCACATTCCAATGCATCTGATCTAAGACGAGCTGTCAGGTTTTACATAAACTTGTGTCCGTGCCAGCTCCAGTACAAACAAAAGTGCAAGAGTGGGACGTAGCGAAAACTAAGAAACTCATGTACATATTTCTAACATTCTACTTTTCCATCAAGGTGTAATCCTGGTGATGTCATTTGTAATCTTCTTTGTATTAGATTAGAAAAGAATGTAGCAGAAGCATTTTTTTTTAACTTCTCATGCCTGGATGTAATCAGGTGTGAATATAAATGGAGGTAATGTAAGAGTGAATTTATCTTATTTATTCATTATTATTTTGTTTATTTAATAATTAAAAACTTCACATTGATATTTCATTACTTTTTATAATCTGTTTTATTCTAAGGTTTTGTGTGTGTGTGTGTGTGTGTGTGTTTGTTGCCATATTGGCCATAACTCACTGGCAGTTCAGGTGGGACCGTAACCAAACGGCCCAATTACGATGATAACTCCCTCATCCCTCTCATCCGTAGATTCTTTTCCTGTGAATCTGAATGTGTTGTGGATGTGTTTCCAAGGAGCTACAAAAATGACATCATAGTGTATGTGCATATACTGTGAGGATTTACACAGGCTGTAAATGTTGTTATGTCATTATAACTGGCAGATCAGTCAGTCTGTGCCAGGACACGGAGCAGACGCTGTACAGTAGCAGGGTTCTGAAAGCTCCTCCGTGTTCCTGTCTCTCTGACAGTCTGAGATCGTGTTCAGAGGTGCAAAGAAAAGAAATATCAGGCATGGATTTACATGTTAAAATGGAAGCTGTGGAAGTATTTCCTATGCCAATTGATCAGAAAATCTCTCTCTCTCTCATGCACAGTAAATAATCACCAAAAAAAAGACCTCAATAAAAACACAACCTGAACTCCACAGTAAAATAGATCGGAGGAGGAAAAGTGTTAAGGTGCAAGTGTCAATCTCCAGATCCGATATGAAGAAAATCACGGGGAAGTTTATGAATCCTGACGAGAGCAAGAAGCCGAGGAGGCAAAGAATGGACGGACACGTGCCTAGAGAATATTTATAACAAAAGTCAGAAAGACTTATCTTAATACACGCTGTAGTTTACGCCTCTGCGAACTTTCACAATCCACTCTAAATGTTTTGTTTTCACTTGGGTTGAAATGTTGCAGATGACTCTGAACCGAGTCCCCCTCGATTCCGCAGACGTTTATGAGAGAACTGTTTGTGCACGTCGGAGCATGTCCGTCTGCTCTTGAAAAGATATCTTCTCTTTATGCCAGTAATGTAATTATTTTCCCTGTTGTTTGATTAAGCCTTATGCACTACATCACCTGGAGCATATCTTATAAAAATGACTTCTTCGTCTTGTGAATAACTCGCACGTATGTGGCGCGATCACGCGCTAAATGAAGCATGAGCGTCAAAAGGCCGGAGAAAAGCTGACAGAGGATTTGCGCTGATAACTGTGAGATAAAATCCAAACACTGCCCATCTGTCTGGATTTTGCCCTATGTTTTTATTGCCTTCCGTTTCACTTGTAATTTGCATTTAATGATGGTGTCTGGCAAGTGGATCAACTTATACTGCTGGTAAATGAGGTGTAGGTTGGATTATCGAGGAATCCATGTCAAGGAATTAAATCGACTGTAGTCATAATTGCTACGAAGTGCAGCCACTAAGCTGTTGTTTTTCTGTTCTTTTTTTTTTTTTTTACAGAATAACGAATACACAGACAAGGAAAAGGCAAATGGTAACTCTCCATTCAGTATGATGTAAAAGTCTTGGCAGCAGTGATACTGATTTATTGCCAGTCACAAAACGTTAACATAGTTGACAAGTGTGATTTATGCTGGTCGAACTGTCATAACCTTGAACGCACCTTCTGTTTTTCTTTATCTAGAAACACGCGCAGAATTCCAAACTGCCAATCAAGACGTTCCCGATGTTCAGATGCCTCTCCTGGCTTCCCTGTGGAGTAAATAAACCCTTTTTGCTGTCAGACACTAACACGCCGTTACACATGGCATTGGAAATTCACTTCATTAAAAAGCCACGCCCTGTAATGAAATAACATAAAGTGCATTGTAGATGACCTCAGATTATCTGAACTTTTATCACCTTGTCAGACTAATACAGATTTACTGGAGGGATGTGAAGGATTTACTGTCTAGCCAAACCGTGACCTGAGTCATAAAATAAATAAATAAATAAAGGAGCTGATTAATATTGAGTGGGGTAGCATGGCAGGTGCTGTGTTGTTACAGATGTTTAGCACACATCTGGGAAAAAAAAGAAAAGAAAAAGCTACGGACATACAACTACGGGATTTTCTCTCAGCCCGCTAGGGTTTTCTTGCAAGCAGTGTCCGCCGTGACGTATCGCCATTGCAGTTCCTTCCGTCCTTCTTTTATCCATTCATTAAGAGTAGCTAATAAAACAGCATTACATGCCAGGAATGGAGGCGAAACGTGACATCCTCAAGCCCTGCTGGTTTGTAAGCCTACAGTTCGCAAGTGTTAGCAAGGAGAAATCTTTTTACCATGAAGGAAGGTCACGTTTCCGGTCATGAATGCCAGTGAATGAGGGGAGAAGTGAGAGCTAGTAAGCATGAGTTTGAGTCATCGAGGGACTGATGCTTTCGGGGAAAAAACACTCGGTTGAGAGAACGTACTCAGCTGATTGAGCTGCTGATGAAATCGACGCGTATCGCTGACAGAAGTGTAAAGTTTGCAGTTGATGAGTAATTTAGTGTAAGCGCTTAACTGTGAAAGAGAGAAATGCAATGTGAGTATTGCATGAGCAGCTGAAATGCTTATTGGTGAAATTCAGAAAACGTAAACAATAGGGATGATATTACTATCAAGTATCGATTCAATTCCATGCTCATTGAGTCATTCTCGTAAAAAAAAAAAAGAAAGAAAAAAAGAAAAGGAAAAATGCACCAACATCCAATACCAGGTGACACTGCGTCGTGACAAGACCAGTGTACGTTCATGTGCAAATAAACAGACGACACAAAACGGCGGCGATCTGATTTTACGATTTTTGTGTATTTCATGAAAATCGCTAAGCGATTAGGCTACATGAGAAAAATTGTCTGTATGTGAGTAGCAGCTCTTACCCGGTATGTTGTTCTTGACAGTCAGTCAAAGGGATTGTCAAATGAAAACAAAGGCGTGCTTTACTTACATGCCCTTTCTTTCTGCAACACTACTTGAGCCAAACTAGCTAACATAACTAGCTAATGCACTTAATTTCAAAGTCAACTTGCTAGCATTGTAGAGAAGGAGCCACGTAGCGGAAGTGCATGAGTACGCATACGTGCACTTTTCATGGTGCAGCTGATTGTTTAATACTAAGTAGGCTACACAGTTCAGTATCGATATCGATGAATATTAACATTCTTGCTGTCATACTCAAGTCTGAACCTGGTATTGATGTGCACCCTGATGGAGGCATTTTGTGTCTTTGATATCTGTAAATATTGCTTTCAAATGACAAGCAATAAGCTTTAATATACTCTGTTTCATCCTTCTACAGTGGCCCAGTACCCTTCTTCAATGAAAGCAAACCTGACATGGCTGCCTCGTCATAGGTTCCTGAACGACTTCGGCTTGAATGGAATCAGCGAGTCTCTGACCATACCTCAAGATGGCAGGTACAAACTCGGCCTGCAGATAACGTACGGGGAACGCATACCTGACGAAACACCTGCTTCGCAGATCAATCTGGCTCACAAAATTGTTTGGTCCTCTGCCAGTTACAATTGGGACCCCAAGACCATTCTTTCCGTCAATGAAAACGTTTACAGGAATGAAACCTGGTTAAAATCCGTGTTCTCTGAGGTCATCTATGTTTTCTATAAGGGAGACATTATCACGGTGGAGAGCGAAAAAGCCAAGTACATTGACATTTCCGGAGAAGGGGCGACGAAAAACTTTCTCACAATCCAGTTTATTTCCAGATTAAGGGAACCATGAACTCTTTAGCAGAACAAGAACATCTAACACACCTCCCATATACACTAAACTAATCAAAGCTCACTAACAAAGCTAACATTGCAGAGTGTGATTGGACGGGTGTAACACAACTGTACTGTATTTTCTTTACCTTGCTCTGTTCTCGGCCAATAGCAGGTGCTGTTATTGTTACAGCAAAGTGAAGCATATATAATGATTTTATAATGTTGTATCATGCCTGTTTGTGTGTTTTTTATGCTAAAGGTGTAATTATCCAGAAGATACACTATTACAACCCTACTGCTATGCTAGCAAAAAATTAGCATGATCGTAGCGAGAGTGATTACGGACTTTCTGCAATAAACATTGCTCTGTAAATTGACCACAGCAACACTAACATTACAAACGAAACCCAACATGGTGCTGAACTAAACAAGTTCCAGGACATATTAAAAAAATCCTGCTACATTAATCTGACTTTCACAATAAAGCTATGTATATATCGTCTTGGGACAAACCACTAAACGGGACGGCCCAAAACCTGGGCATGCAGCCTGTCGCACCAGATGAACGCGAGAAAGCCGAGCTCAACCTTAATTTCCTCACTAACGGAAACTTTTTCTTTTTTTAGTATTTAAATCTCAAAATGAAGTTTCAAGGTGACTTAAAAGAAAATCGACCTTTTTGCCAGTGTAACAAACCTACTTTTATTTATGTTTTTTAAAAACCATAAATAAATGAGCAAAATCATGCCTGACTCACTTTCTCTTTTCCATTATTTTTGTATTTTGTAATGTTGTATTTTGATACCGTACTCCGTGCCTTGGCAACACTAGCCAGAAAGAAAGATAGCGCTTGCGTTTGCTCGTCATGTCATATCATGTCACGTGAAACATTTTAGATGCGTTTTCATTTCAGTCGTGAGAAATCGATTCGTCTGGAAAAAGCAGCGTGAAGACGTTTTTGCGATATTTTTCGGAAATCCGGTCGTGTTACTTGTTCGCGAGTTCAAATTAAGCAGGTAACGTGTTTATTGTTAGAAATCACTGAGTAACTCTTAATGACTGTGCGAATAGAGAAATTGGCATCTCTTTTCCTTTTCCTTTTCCTTTTCGTTCTCTGCCTTTTAGGTGCTACTTTTCAGCACCCAGCTCAAGATGGATGTTTTAAATTGAAATGTGTATCTACGTCACTTGGTGCAAACGCTAATCATTTAGTAGTTCATAAGCTCGACTTTAGTTATACTATCTAACTATACTATAACTACTATACTACTATAACTATACTAACTATACTTAGTTAATACGTTACAAGCAAGGCTACGTTCAGCTAGTGTGGCAGGCTGCAGCAAGCCATTTCTATATATATATATATATACTCAGGAAACAGTCACAAAGAGCTCTAGTAACTAACCCCGTCCCCGAGCCACGTTAACGTCAATTCTGCATTTTTAGCCCCGCCTCCTGCAGTCATGTGAAAAACGTACTCCATATAAACTATGTAATAAGTATAAGAATACCTACGTATGAATAATATGTGTATATTTATAATCCAGAGTGCACAATATATCTATATATAACAGAGCTTTTTCTTCTTTGCGTTACTGTATATTTATGCGAGTTTCCTTTCTGTAGTTCTCTCACTGTTTGTATCATCTTACCAGTGCTTGCGTGTTTGAATATGATCGAATGGTTTTTGTTTTATCATGTTGTCGTTGAAAGAAATTTGCAATACTGTTAAGATGTCAGAATGTATTAAAACACAAACATTTATTGTTCTGGTTTTGTTTTTCCCTATGAATATCTTTTTTTTTTTTTTTTTCGATTGAAGTTGATGTTAAGTAGAAAAGCCCGTACGCGTTCTTTTAAATAAAAAGTTGTTTTTTTTCTGAAAAAAATTAGTCTCCTGAATCATCATTTCTATGTAAACTAATCAATCAGTGGCCCGGTTGGACGTGTAAGACATCGCCTGCATATTTTGTCTGTTCATGCTTGTTATTGTACTTTCAAATGGGGATTAAGGTCAAAATGGTGTTTCTTTCTTTCTTGCTTTAAAAGTAATTGAATCTATTTACGCTTGCTTTGCAGTCAGGCATCCCTTTCGACGTTAGAACAAAAATTCCACTGACGCACCTGATGATCCTGTTATAACGCAGATAATTCCGGCAAATACGTTGCAACATATTCAGTTATGCATTTATCTGAGCTGTGCTAAAACATTGAAGCAGAACATTTTATATCATATAAACAGCACCGGAGTTGGTTAATTTCATATTACATACCCTTGTTTTAAGGTTTTATGATAAAAAAAAAACTATAAGAATAGTAGTTGATGTTAGTGATCATCTTTGTCATCGTGTAATTTAACAAATAAGTATTCAGATGGGGTTTAATAGCTAAATTGGAAAAAATTATGTTCGAGTCGCACATGTACATGAGTTTCTCAGTTAGGAATTATTGTTGTTTCTTCACTGAGCAGCCCAGGACCACGCTCACTACAAACTTCTTATTCACATTAACCTCTTTTTCTTTTCACCGCTTTTACAATATTTTTACAAATTACAATGTATTATATCGCACTCGGCAGCAAAGTAAAAAAAAATATATATATACGTAGCCTATATATTTCAGCATACATTTATTTTATGTGCATTTATTACTACTACTCAGAAAATGAAACGAAAAGGTATTAAAGGTGAGATTAGGATTAGCAATCCATGTACTTCTTATGAAATCCGCATCCACATTACTCGTGCTCAGACTAATCTTAGTAGTAATAGTAATAGTTCTTTTAAAGTCAATCTGTCTCATCATATCATAACATGCCTTTAACCAGGGCCTTTCAAGATGTAATTAAGACTAATAAAGGAAGAGTTCAGTTTCAATATCACTCAAGTCAAGTATAAATCCCCCCAAAATAATACTTAACCAGAGTAACAAAGTAAGATGTCTTTTCAAGCCCTAACTGTATGAGTGCTTTGCTATTGTAGTAGAGATGACAAATAAAAAAAAAAACAACTCGACACAAAATGCTTAAAAAAAATACAAATGCAGCTTTTACATGAGGCAAAAGAATCCATTTGATTGCTTAGGCTAGGATTTAGAAACAGACGTACCAAGCGTGTGTGTATCTGTGTGTGTGTGTGTGTGTGTTAAAGGAGGTCCGAGACAATCAGAGCCAAGAGGTCAGCCGAGCTGCGGAAAATAGAAGAGAATGACACTAGCATCACTGGAAAATCCCCCCTTGAGACTTGAGGCCTCGCACGCTGACCTAGCATGACTTTACCCCCAACACACAATTGTACATACGCAGCAAGGATGGTGTAGATTTGGGCGTACACTCCTCAACAGAATAATTACTGCACATGCAAGTGCGCTTGGCTAAAAAGATTCCCAGTCTGGTCTGACATTTCCGTCTGAATGTGCTAGCGTGGTTGCAACATCAACAGGCCTTTGTCAGAAAATCAGATAAGCAAAACATTGTTTGTTTCTTGAAAGCGACAATATAAGTAACTTTCCCAGAATAAATCGCTGACTCGGACTAATCTCGTGGCCCCCGGCCTTTCTCAGAACAACACCGACGCCGGATT
The DNA here is from genome assembly GCA_030068355.1 of Notoglanidium maculatum. Taxonomy (NCBI): domain Eukaryota; kingdom Metazoa; phylum Chordata; class Actinopteri; order Siluriformes; family Auchenoglanididae; genus Notoglanidium; species Notoglanidium maculatum. The sequence continues at coordinate 9,415 of JAQQZX010197720.1, forward strand.
ATAAATAGCTACCGATTTTCAGGTATTTAAATAAAAAATTTAATTGTGTTTAATCTTTTTTGAATCTTAACACGATTTTGAAATCGCTAATTCAGGCCTGGAAAATTTAGGTTAAAAAAAAAAAAAAAAAAAAAGTCACAAATTAAACAATTAAGGTGTTGAAAATTCAGCTTTAAGTGGCTGAAAATCCAAGCAGTGAAAAATTCCAGTTCAGTCTGATTTCATTCCATAATAAATGCCCCAAATCCATCTTTTCAGTGGTGGACAAATCATAAATTCATTAGCAAACCCACTGGAGATATTAGCTAGCATTGATAATACATAAAAGTAATAAATAAATAAATAAAATTGATAAAAAAAAATAAATAAATAAATAAAATAAAAATAAAACAAGTACGTGTAAGCTCATGACCGTGGTGTTCTCTCCTCACGTCACATATAAAAGATATTCGACTGGTTAATACTTTTATTTTTCTCTCCATAGGTTTATCCGCAAGGTAATGGATGAAGACAAACTAATTAAAGGGATGAACACGGAACAGGCGCGCACATTAGCTAACAGACCAACGAGTGACACATTCTTCAGATGATAAAATTGAAGTTTCAGTAAAACGTATTAAAATGTAAATGATTTGTTCACATGCTGGGCAAACACAATGATAAATTGTTATCTGGGATTAAAAAATAAATCTTCCAGTGTGTTTAGAAATATAAATACATATTAAATTCTGATGACTGGAATGACATAATCTGTGAACAAATGTAGACAGTTGATGTATGACTGTTATTTTTGATTCATGGGTTATCTATTATGAGTAATACTGTAGGGCTGAGTGGTAGCTCAGTGGTTGTGCCTAGACTAGTGATCGGAAGGTCGTGAGTTCAAATCCCAGCACTGCCAAGTTATTGCTGATGGGACCTTGAGCAAGGCCCTTAACCCTCAACTGCTCAGTTGTATAAATGAGATCTATGTAAGTTGCGCTGAATAAGGGTGTCTGCCAAATGACATAAATGTAAAAAGAAAAACTTGTTTTAAAGCTCACTGGATTCTGAAACCTTTTTTTGGTTGTTTTTGCAGAGAATGTTACTTACGATGTATCACAGAGTCATAGAGAATGGAAAATAGCCAAGAGAAATGAGTACTGTTACAGTGCAGTAATGGGTCCAAGAGAGTTAAATGAGCTTGGATAGGGTTGTGAGGTAAAATCCCGGGAGCCGGTGGTGAGATATTGCGCACCAGCACACTATTCAGCCGAGTGATTAAATGGAAACAGCTTAAACTAAAACAGTTGAGGTTTTCCGGTGCTTCCATGATAAGACTTTACTGTAAATTAAAGACTTATCTGTAAGACTGTAAAGATCAGAATGGACTTTTATTAGTCTCATCAGACGGATAAGTGTCATATCAGTCTTAATATTGGCTCGTACTGGAGGCAGAACAAATCCTCATGTTCACGCTGATTGCAATCTGATTTCACAAGCTGTGATTTAGGAGGCATTGTGGTGTGGTGCATCGAAGAGTTATAACCTCACAGGACCCAGGATCCATCCTGAGGAACAAGCCTGTAGCATTCTTCCCCTTGTGCATGTTCTCCACATAGTCACATAGTTTCCTCCCGGTAAAACGTGCCAAGAGGTGGACTGACTCCTCTAAACTGCCTGAGTGGGAGTGACTGTGTGTGAGGCATCCCATTCAGTGTGTATTCCCCCTCACGCCCCTTTTTCCTAGGAATGGCTCCGTATGCAGCACAACCCTGACCCGGATAAAGCACTTCACTGAAGATGATAATGTCACTGGATTACTAATAAATATAAATCAAAGTGTCTTTTTTATAGCTAGGTCGATAATTAAGTAATACCGTTCAGGTATGTTATCAACATTCGAGTGGAAATGTTGTTCGGTTGTAAAAACTACCTATTTCATTACAGCAAATAATTGCTTCTACATTTGCTATAACGCACACCGAAGCCGACGTTGCACTGAAATGAAACTCCCGGACCTGGACAATGATTTACAGCTGTGTAGCCAGTAAACATAACCGAGTATAAACAGTCATGTCCTCACCAGCCACTCTTTTTTTTTAAACACTCTTTCTCTTGGGAAAAAAAAGGCACATCTTGTCAAATTACTGAAAAACCACAAAGGATAAACTCATCTGTGCTAAAGATGTCAGAAAACTTAAACATAGCCAGGGGTTAAAGTGGGGTTTTGTAAGGAGGGTTACAAATATATTACGTTGTTTATAAATGAATGTCGAAGGTCAACTTTCAAAGCATCTTTATTTATCTCACGCACAGTTCCCACGTTAGTCATACAGTCATGCCATTTTAATTCCTGAGCTTCCAAATAGGATTGAGAGCGAGTTGCTCCTGTGACAAGTGACTTCTTCTGTACACCAAATCGGCCTTTAATATTGTCCTCAATATTATATATATTGTCCTTTTCCTGCTCGTACATTACGTACAGTCTCTCTACCTGTCCCTCTGTGTAATATGATGTGTGCCTTTTTTTAAAATTTTTTTTTTTTTTTACCAGTTTTAAACTTTACGTGTGCTACTGCCAAAGTTAGCTTTTTTTTGCAGCTCATTAACAGTTTCCGCTATGACGTTTGCCAGAGAAGCTAAAAACAGCCACTTAAGGTGTGTGTAGGTCACCAAGGCAACACACAGCTAATCCTGCTTAACAGACAGCTTAGTAAATACACATAAAATCTCATCTCAGAACTGACCTTTAACTGAATGTTGGAGAGATTGTTACGTCTGTTTGCGCACATGTGCGTTTTATGACGTCTGATAATTGATACCGGTAACCTATAAAGCTTGACGGTAACACTGGTTCGGAGATAGAAATGACCTCAAATATCCCCTTTTGTAGTCTAGAGAATTACCCATCATGACCCATATGCTATTACGCTATTACTCCAACCCCTGAACTTACAGCTGTAGCGCTGACACTGAAGACTCATCCCATAGACCATAAATAAACATGTTCTTACAGAAAACTCTTATGAGGTATGAGGATTTTTAAAAAAAAATTAATTAATTAACGATCCTTTATATTATTAGTGCTGGATGATGTGATAGATCGATCACTGTACAAGTCCCTGTTGACATAGAAACGCTAAACGTATCGCAGCTGCACCACTGCAAACATAAACCCCTGAACGGTTTGTGAGATTTCCCCAAAGGAACAATAAGTAAAACAAATCAGCCAGCTGCTTCCTTTTCAGTGACTTTCAAGTACGTCAGCATGCCGTCCAAGCGTAACGTTTTTTAAAGAAGTTGACGAGTGATGCAAGTTCCCCATTACTTGCAAAATTTTGCTGCTTGGCTTCTAACCGTTCTTGGCACCAGATCACAAGCTTCGGGTCAACCAAAACACCACTTCAAAACTGTCCCTCCACCGACAAAACCGTTTAGAAAGTCCTTTTGTTCTTCTGATCTTTCTTACAGTCGGCTTGTCACAGTCTCGTGCCTTTCAGGAATAATTTATTCACTATTCATCTGTTTAATGCCAAAAAGCTTTGATGTGGTCCCTTAAAGCTCTTTGATCTGGAAATGTCCAACGTTTTCAGTTTTTGCCTTGAGTTTAACTTCATTTTCACTTATTATGAGAATCATGAGATTAACATCATCGCTGGTATTGATAATGGAAATGCATCATATCATATACATTATGTGTAAAAATGCATTTTCTACAATGTTTCTCTGCTTTGACTGGCTCACTTTGGATACTGCGAGCATCTTCCGAACAAATTGAAGAAATAAAGTGCTGCAAATGTTGGTCACGTAGCAGTTACTACTATGATACTACTACTATAGATGTAGTTACTTACATCTAGTAATGATTCACTGTTATGATTCAGAGAGGAATAACTTGTAATAGTAACACTGTAATAGGGCAAATTGTATAACCACAGGCAACAGGCTATGTCCTCTTTTCAAAATGTTCATATCAGCTGTAAATGAAGGAAGCGTTTTTGTTTGTAATATGACCATGAATAACTAGACAAGCGTGTTTCTCAAATTGTATTTGGATAAGTAAGATGAGCTTACGGAAGAAATTCTACTTGGAAGCTTATCGTCTCCGTGCTCCTTTACTCCTATTCGCAATAAAATGCCCGGCATTTAAAAACTGGAATCTGATGCCAGGTCACATCGTGAATTGACAGCAGTCTGGACGTATTTCAGGATAAATTAGAGATGCATTTCCGCGAGTGTCACTGCTCAGTGCGAAAAAAAACAAACAAAAAAACAAGATGGATGGATGTGAGCTGGTCTGAGCTATGAAGTTGAATGGCTGGATGAATCATGCATGACTGAGTGGCAGAGCTTGGCTTCTCATGTATTCCTAATGGGCCAAAAAATGCATTGCTGTCAATGGGAGAAAACGGATGGACGAAAAAGCAAAAATAAAGGCGAGTGCTGAGTTCCTGCATGCGTCGGGCGAGTTGTCCTGAGATGTCATATGAAGTTGGGTGGCTTTCTGATGAAGTACAACCGAACAGGACTCCGTGTGCCGCCAACAATACTTTAATAGTTGTTTATTCGTGTTTATTCAAAAAATATGAATATATTTCACCATTTAACATCTTGTTAACATCTCTCGTACTTTGGCCTCAATCACCAGCCTAAATCATCATTAAGTGGAACAATCTGAAATTAAACACTTAAAAAGTCTGCTACGGATGATTTCCTTTGTAGTTTTGCAGACAGGGATTACAAATGCTTTTTGATTCGTTCTGAACAGAAACATTTCTTTCCCAGAATGCACCCCTCCTCTATTTAAATACAAAACCAGTTAAACTGAAGTTAAATAGTGAGCTTTATACGATTGCCTGCTCTGCTTATAGGAAGCCTGGGGTACATGCGAATACAACCAAACACTGCATTTAACCAGAAACATGCGTTTGTTTTTAACATTTTTATGGCCATCTTTCTACTTTTACAGTATGATTACAGAATCCTAAGGATGAAAAGGATGAAAAAAAATCTGGATTATTAGCAGCTATCTAACATCATATCTTCAATGTAAAAATAACATAATTAAATGAGTATGAGTATGAGGGGCCATTTAGGAAATAATTCAGACACCTCTTTATATTAGTTTTTTTTTCATTTCACATGTGTGTGTGTATGTGTGTGAATGTATTTCATATGTGTGTGTGTGTGTGTGTGTGTGAAAGAGTTTTTCACACGTGTCTATATGAGCGTTTCATATTTCATATTTTTGTAACTGTATGTCCTTTTGCATGAAACTTTTTTGTAAAACTTATGCCAAAGTCTCTTTTGCTCTTTAGGCCTGTCTGTTTTAAAAATGGTCTCACGATGAGGCAATTCACGCACGGTGTAAAATGAATTGGCAGAAAACCATGGTATAAAAACTAAGCATGTGATTACCCATGAAGTGAAGCCAGACATGAAAAGATTAGATTTTTTTTAAACCACTCATGCAGAAACCTTTGCTTAGCATTTTTTTTCTTTTAACTGGAATAAGGAAGCTAATTTTATGCAACGAAGACTGAAATTTCAACACATAAGGCTAAATCTGTTCTCATTGTATTGTGAAGGGCTAAATAAAAAATGTTATCCTATATCCTCTTTACTTGATTAAATAGGAAATTTTACCATGATTCATTACTAGAATATTTGAACAAGATGCTGTGGTGATGTTCGTCTCTGTGTTAACCCTGTGATAGATTGGTGACCTGCCCATGGTGTACCCACCCCTCGTTCAACATCAGCTGGGATTGGCTCCAACTTCCCCATGACCCTTAACAGATAAGTGGTATTGGATGGATGGATGGATGCTGTGGTGATGTAAATGTAAGAGTGAAAAGTAATTTTTTAGGCCATACAAGGGAACATTTCATTTCACAACAGAACAGAACACAGGCCCAAGTTTGCACCATTTACAAGCTTACTCTTCTCTCCATTTCTGTGGCTTGGATTTGAACTAAACCCAACTCAGTTCAAGCCTGTTCAAGTCAGATAAGTTAAAAACCAAAGGAGCTGAACGATAAACATTTTGTGTGATTCATTTCACTGCTCATGCCTTTGGTGACGCCACGTCAACATGCACTCACTCATTCCCAAACACATCCCGGTAGTTTTCTCATTCCCAAAGTAGGTGGGAATAAGTGTGGACATGGTGCCAGTACATCACATGGAGACATGCATACACTCACCCCTATCTAGAGGAAAGTACTGGGATCTTTTAGGGAGGTGCGAAGAAACTCAGGGGAAGCCCAGATGGACACATGGCGAACGTGCAAATCTCCACACAGACAGTAACCCGAGCTCACGATGGAACCCTGGAGCTGTGAGGCTCCAGAACATCAAGTTAACGATGCTACACGGACCCCTGGTGTACCTAGATCTCATTATAACGTGTTCTTATAAACCTAGAAGCGACTGAAGTGCAACCCTGGGTAAACATTACGGCCTGTTTTGATGTTTCCTTACTTACGTTGTTCTATACTATCATGTTCACTATCATTGTGTTCCTTGTTGTTGTGTAATTTTCCCTCCTTGGTCTGTGTAACCCTGTTCTTGAGCATACGGTATACATATGTGTTTATAAACAAAGCAGTAGTTCATTTGGTTGGCATTAGATCCCGATGATGTGCACAATGTCACTGCTCTGCTCCTAAATCTTTGCAGAAAATGGAAAAAGGAAGCTCACCTGTGGAGCATTCCTGGCCTTTTTTTTTTTACTGTCTATTTACTGTTTATGTACTGTCCGTAACGTGTGCTTTCCCAAAAAAGTCCCGATGTGCAGGAATTACAGGTCTTTCTGGCGTGTGTGATGCACTGTTGATTTCTCAGGTAAAAATAGATCAAGATGAAGTGCGTACATGGATCCTTTATGATGGAATCTAATCTCTCAGCTTGCTGTTCCTTAAAAAGAAAAAAAAAAGACCGTGAGTGCATGGAAAGATGTCATGAAAAGATCATGTTTTAAAAAGAAAAAAAAAAGAGTGATCCTGATTTTCTGGCATTGTTCTGAAATTGTGCAATCCTACTCATTATTTGTGGAAAATAAGAATCAGCACATAGTTTCATTTTGTTAACCCTTGAGTGGAATTCCCAACAACAAACGCTTGGTAAAAACAGTTATCTACCGAACGGGCTTTTTGCATGAACATTTCTGCATTATGACCATGGTGACACTTTTACTTGTGGCTCGTCTGTTATAATGGCGACGCCGCTGTTTCACACGGTCAGTGTCTGCAAGGGCGCCTAAAATTAAACTTCAGCAACGTTGGTCATATAGGGAAGAACACTTGCAGAGTTCCTTTTATTGCAGTAAGCTGGAGAAAGGTGTCATACTGAACATTTTGTCCTGCATAAACAATTACAAGGTAATCAAAAGCTTATTAATAGAAACAAATATCCAAGCTAACATTAGCGCAACACTATAAATTATAACCCTGAAAAAAACAATGTTAGACGTTGTTGTCTCTCTGTACTGCCAAATGTAAACGTTGCAACGGAAGACACAAGATTCCTGCTTTTTCAAAACAGAAATATGTCAAAGCGCCATGTCTGCACCTGCACCATCAGAGGACTCGAGTCCCCGTAACCACTCACAGCACAACAAGGCCGCACCCACAGACTCTGACACTGACTCCAAGTCACAGGGACACTTGCACACACTCACAGATCTGAATACCTGGACGTCTGATTGGATCCAATTAACACCACACCACACCACACCCAGCACACACACACACACACACACACACACACCCAGCACACACACACACACACACACACACACACACACACATAGGCTGTGCCCTATTTCCTTATTTTGCAAACTCCCTCCCATGCTCCCTCACTCACTAAAGTTGAAAGTTCATGAGACCATCAAGGGAGTGATCGAGGGTTTGAGTGAGTGAGTGAGTGAGTGAGGGAGGGAGGGAGTGAGTGAGTGGGAGTGAGTGAGTGAGGGAGTGGGTGAGTGATTGAGTGAGGGAGGGAGTGAGTGAGGGACTGAGTGAGTGAGTGGGAGTGAGTGAGGGAGGGAGTGAGGGAGGGAGGGAGTGAGTGAGTGGGAGTGAGTGAGGGAGGGAGTGAGTGAGTGATTGAGTGAGGGAGGGAGTGAGTGAGGGACTGAGTGAGTGAGTGAGTGAGGGACTGAGTGACTGAGTGAGTGAGTGAGTGAGTAAGTGAGGGACTGAGTGAGTGAGTGAGGGAGTGAGTGAGTGAGTGAGTGAGTGAGTAAGTGAGGGACTGAGTGAGTGAGTGAGTGAGGGACTGAGTGAGTGAGTGAGTGAGGGACTGAGTGAGTGAGTGAGGGAGTGAGTGAGTGACTGAGTGAGTGA
>JAQQZX010197847.1:0-17727 GCA_030068355.1 Notoglanidium maculatum
GTGTGTGTGTGTGTGTGTGTGTGTGTGTGTGTGTGTGTGTGTGTGTGTGTGTGTGTGTGTGTGTGTGTATGTGTGTGAGTGTGTGTGTGCGTGTGCATGTATGTGTGTGTATTTGTGTGTGTGTATATGTGTGTGTGTATGTGTGTATGTGTGTCTGTATGTGTGAGTGTGTGTGTGCATTTACTGGAACAGATGAACAGATTGCAACCTTAATGGTTTCTGAAAGTATATGAAAGCATGATGACCTTTCTGTTTTCCGTTCAACTAGTTATTTTGCTCCATGAGGCAGGAACAGATCTTGGAATTGGCCATTGAAAAAATTTCTGTAATAAAATTCCAAATGCCAATTTTACTTGGGTTCAAGGAAAATTAAAACTCAGAAGGAAGGTTTTATGCAAAAGGTCACAAGAACAGAGCCTTCTATTCACACCAAGCAATGTTGAAATAAAACATGATGAAAGAAAGAATGAAAGTATGAAAGAAGACACAGAACGCCATTTGTGTTTAGTTGAGACTTGAAAGTGTGCAAAACAAGAAATGCAAATTTGTAGCATACCCAAATTCTGAGTTCTTATGATGTCTAGCCAAGAATATATTTGTGTGTGTGAGAGAGAGAGAGAGGGAGGGAGAGAGAGAGAGAGAGAGAGAGGGAGAGAGAGAGAGAGAGAGAGAGAGAGAGAGAGAGAGAGAGAGAGAGAGAGAGAGCGAGAGAGAGAGAGAGAGAGAGAGAGAGAGAGAGAGAGAGAGAGAGAGAGAGAGAGAGAGAGACAAAGATGTGAATCTTATTACCAGCCATCATTCTCACCCTGGTTTACACTTTTCAGCTTAAAGTAAATTCTAAACTCAAACCCAGTTAACCTATGTATATTCCTTAAGCTAACTGCTAATCTCTACCCAATGAGATTATTTATCACTAAATCAAATGTTTTCACTCATTTAAGTCCCATTCAAACCAGGTTTTTTTTTTGTGTAAGTTGATTTTTGTGTAAGTATGGCATCTACATATATACTACTATACTATACGTATATACTACCAAAAAGCCAAATTACTCTATCTGGCTGAATTTTGACATAACCTTTATAACAGTTCAGGGTATATATACAGTTTTATACAGTTATATTAGTCTTATGTACTTATTTTATGTAGCAACAATGAGCTGGTAATTACTCAGCATACTCATGTAACATCTGTGTAGAAGAATGACACATGGAGACTGGGAGCCACCATAGTTGGTTCTTTACTGGTGTTCTCAGTTCCAAGACAAACATATAGTCAGTGTGCAAGCTAAATGTATTACCACTACTACTTGTGCCTGCCTTAACACACTTATTGTTCAGAGTATCAAACTATTACGCTCCTCTACTTTCTAACCTATGACAAGACAAGCTATGGTACAGTCATAACCATATTTAACAACATGATATGCAGTGCTTGCATTATATTGACAATACCCCTTAATTGCTCAAGGGCATGTTAGCCATGGATGCAGAGGGAAGGGAAAGTGCTATTCTTTCACTGCCCCTAACCACACATTTTTCAAGCCAGTCCAGGGAAGCAAACCAGCGACCTTTCAATCTCAAACTCATGTCTCTAATCTTTAGGCCATGGCTGCCCCATGTTAATTGATGATATATAGTTACACCTTATAGTTCAAAGGTCCACTGAATTGCAGAATCATTCCAGATATCCACAGTTTCTCTGGATGTTTGAAATGCTTATCTAATACCTTCTCTCCCAGATTTAACATCCAGAGTGACTTTGGTCGCTTGTCATGAGCCTTCTTCTGCAGTAGCTGATACTTGACCACCACTGCAGACATATCAGGTTTCAATAATGGCATGCCAGGCCTTCTTGAATGTCTGCATGGTTTACTCCACTGCGCCATTGGAGACAGACTGGTAAGGAGGAGACAGTCCATGGTGGACTCCATTTTTCTTGAGAAACTGTTCAAATTCTTTTGACAAAAATGGAGGACCATTGTCTGACACTAGCACCTCTGGCAATCCATTGGATGCAAACAGATCTCTCAGAAGATGTGTCTTCTCTGCCATTATATGCTGGGTAGGTAGGACATCTAACCACTTTGAGTAGATATCTATAACCACCAGGCAGTGTTGCTTATTTATTTCAGTGAAATCAACATGTATTTTTAGCATGAGCTTGTAGCCCATGACCAACGAGGGAGAGGCATTCTTGCAGGTTTGTTCAGTGTGGTTTCACATGCAACAAACTGACCAACAAAGTTCTCCTGATCAACAAAAATCTCCTGATCTAGTCCAGACCACCACAGGAAACTCCTGGCTAATGCCTTCATCCATGTTATTCTGGAATGTCCATCATGTAGGTCTAACAGCAGCCTGTGTTTGAAATTTTGTGGCATGATGACTCTCGACCCCCACAGAACACATGATATGTCGATAACTATTTTTTCTTAGGTAGAATGGTCTGAGATCTGGGTTTTCAACTTTAGCCATCCATCCTGACATTATCAAACCAAGGATCTTCAAAAGTATTGGATCGCATCTTGACTGTTCTGCAATATCTTTGGCAGAGACAGGCATTTCATCAACTTGCTGCACATGGAATACTTCTTCACCTTCTTCAGTTTTAGTGCAGCTCTTGTATGGTAGATGTGACAATGCATCTGCATTAGTGTGGTCACTGGATCATCTATACTGTCATAATCATATGCTATGAGTACCAATACCCAGCATAGCATGCAAAGTGCTGCAAGAGTTGGATCTGCAGATTTGGGACCTAGAATGGTAAGAAGCATTTTGTGATCTGTCAGCACCACAAACTCCCCTCCATACAGGTACTTGAGGAACTTTGTAACACCAAAGATGATGTTCAAGGCTTCTTTCTCAATTTGAACATAATTTTGTTCACTTGATGAAAGAGTCCTAGATGCAAAGGCAATCAGATGTTCTTCACCTAAGGGTAACACATGAGAAATAACCATGCCAACACTATGTGAACTAGCATGACAAGCAAGTCTCGGGCCTTCTCTGGATCATAGTGTGCAAGGTACTTACTGTTACAAGAGACACTATTTGCAGCTCTTAAAAGCACCCTTACATTGTGGAGACTACACCCACTTTGAGTCAGCCTGCAGTAGCTGGTGAAGTGGGACTAGTATGTGGATAGGTTTGCCACAAATTTTCCCTAGTAGTTAAGCAGTCCTAGAAAATATCTCAATTCTGAGACATTCTGTGGCGGTGGTGCTCAAGGTACTCCACTGAGTACTGGAGAAATACACACTTGGAGAGTTTGATTCTGACTCCATACTTCTCCAACCTTGTCATGACTTGGTCTAATACTGCCTGATGTTCTTCTCTTGTAGGTGCTGACACATCACTATGAAACACACCACTTTCTCCATTTCCGTGCGGTATTAGATTCATTGTGTGTTGAAATACTGCCAGAGCTGTGGAAACACCATAGGCAAGACAATGGTATATAAAGATACCTTTGTGAGTGTTGATCATTAGATACTACTCTGATTCAGGATCCAACTGTAGTTGTTGATAGGCAGAGGACAGGTCTGATTTGCTGAAAATTTACCCCAGCTAGAGGAGCAAACAAATCCTCAGCATTTGGAAGTGTATATTCTTCAGCTAATATTCATCGATTCACAGTAACTTTGTAATCAGCACACAGTCTCACTGTCTGGTGTTGCTTTTTCACTACAACAATTGGAGCAGCCCAATTGCTCCCGTCCACCTAAATGATAATTCCCTAACCCTAGATGCTCAAGCTCCTTTTCCACTGCTTCAATCAAATCATAAGGTACTGGTCATGATTTGTGAAAGATTGGTCTGGCATCACTATGCACTCTTATATTTGCTGTAAAATTATTGATCTTCCCATAGCCATCCTTCAAAAGAGATTTATCTTTCTCAAGCATTGCTTCTGAGATGTATTGGCTGAATACCTTTTTTGCAGCAAGGAAGACTGAGGATGTTTTCCCAATTCAGTGTAATCTTCTTCTTGGAATTCCTTCCAAGTAATGCTGGTATATTGCCTTCATTTACTTCATACTTCACTGGCACTAGGATTTTCCCAAGTAAAGGGATGGCATCTCTGGTGTATGAAGACAGATGAAAGACTGCTGGCTGCAAAGGGCAGTTACTCAGATGTACTTGATAAACAGTCTCAGAAATCAGAGAAACAGATGTACCAGTATATACTTGCATGATCATTGGTTGTCATAACAAATATAATCATTCTTTCCTTCCACAGTGTACACAGTAAACAGGTCCAGTGCCTTCTCAATACAGTCATTAGCAACATCGGTTTCCTTAGTTACTTGTAGCCCCTTCTCAGCTGTTCAACTTTACTGCCACCGTGGCATGTTTCAGTTTGATAGTAGCATTCATTAGGATGATTGTCCTTTCCAAATCGGAAGCATATCTGCTTTCTTTCTGTGAATGGGCGCTTCTGATTGGTTCTCAGATCATCTTGATGGTTATGCACGTGTGAACCACTGTTCTTTTTGTGAGCCTGTTTCTTATCTGATGAGTTGGAGATACTGTGAACCCCCTCTATAGGATTTTTGACATGCTCTTCTCTCGTTCTTTTGTGTCCTTGTGTGCTAACTCAAGAGAAATTGCATTATCACAAGCTATTTTGAAAATCAGATCTTTTTCAGATAACAGCCATTTATGATTTCCTTCCGTTGAAAGGCCACAGATGAACTGATCTCTAAGAGCATCATTAAGAAACTGTCCAAAGTTACAAGGGCTCGCCAAGTTTGTTTGTGCAAAAATATATTCACTCACAGTTTCATCCTCTTTCTGATGTATTCTGTAGAATCTGAAGTGAATAAGAATGTGTTTTGGCTTGAAATGCAATGAAAGGGCATACGTAAGGTATGACACATCAATAACCTTCCACTGTGAAACTAAATTTTTCAGTAATCCATATTCTGTGGAACTCAACACACTCAGGAACACATACACTTTTTTTTCTCTGCTGCTATCTCATTTATTGACACCCATCTTTCAAACCAGGAATCAAAATCCATCTGTCTTAGATTCAAATTCAGGAACTTTTACCTATTATTGCTATTTCCTCATGCATTTCCTTTGACTAGGTATGTTGTGCTTCCTTTCTGTACAAACCTTTCCAGGGTTCCTGCAGTGAATCTCCGTGTTTTTTCACTCTCCCCATGTGCTCGCTTTGGTCTTCAATGCTGTTTTGATGCCATTACTGAGACAGACCACAAGAGGGTGATTCAGCTCTTTGCGGCAGTCATCCGTCTTTTGCTTTTCAGGCTGTCAAGGCTAGTCAGGTTTGCTAGCTCACAGCTTCAGTTTGTTCCAAACTAAAAAGAAAGCAAATGAAACATCAGATAAGACCACTTCCTCTCTAATTGAGCACCAATACTGTTCAGCAAAATCATGAATTCTTGCAAATTTTCTCCTTGCCGCCACTGTAATATGTTGAAGAATGACACACGGAGACAAGGAACCAACATATTTGTTTCTTTTCTGCCTTTCTCAGTTTCGAGACAAACATAGTCAGTGCGCAAGCTAAATGCTATTACCGTATTAATCCTGATACTGGTGCCCACCTTATCACACTTATTGTTCAGAGGATCAAACTACTAAAATCATAGTCATATTTGAGTTGGCAGTAGGTAGCATTGCCACTTTACAGCTCAAGGGTCCATGGATCAATCCTGAGCTTGGGTTCTCTCTGTGGAATTTCACATGTTCTCCCAGGGTTTGCATGGGTTTTCTCCAGGTTTTGGTTTCCTCCCATTGTCTGGAACTATGTAAGTAGGTGGATAGGCTATGCTAAATTACCCATAGGTGCTCAAAATGCCCTACAATGGCCTCAAGTCCCAATTCCATGGTGTGTTCATGTACTATCCATACTGCTTGCATTTCTTCTCTGGGACAAAAATGCAATGTATTCAATGAGCCTTCACTGGTTTCCATGGATACCAGCAAAATGTTTAGGGAAACAAAATTGGTCTGTTGCAAAGAAGAAATCTGGGATTTAATTTATATTCACTAGTATTTTACTTTTATTCATTTTTTTCTCATTTCTCTTCATTCCTTCTCTCTATTCAGGCCTCTCACCCTCTGCATCATGGGTACTGAGTCTGGAGTGCTCTGCCCAGATTGATCATGTACACTGATGTAACTAAAATTTTATTAGTTAAGGGCTCCAATAACTGTGATGCATTTATTTTAGATTTAAAAAAATGCCCAAGAAAAGATCAATCTAATGAAGGAAAAAAACATTTTTTTTTGTCACAGCCCTTATTGTACAATAGTTCTACATGCATTTTCTTCATTTTTGTCTCTGCTACATTTATACTGATGTTTGGTTTTGGTCAGTGAAATGAAACAAATCTGTAAGGATTTATTACCTGGAATATTAAAGGCTTACAATTCTTTAAGTGCTACAGTTGTTAAATCAATAACAAAAAAGACAATTTCAAGGCTGTGAAGAACATTAAGTGCATATGTTCTGGTGTGATTATGTATAGTGTACCTGAGCTGGGATATGATAAAAAAAAAAAAAAACTCCCACCAAATCCAAACTGACAGTTTTATTGTGAATTGATATTACAGGATTTCCAAAATGACTCACAGCTGATTGTAGTGTTTAGCCTTGACAGAATAATTATACAACTAGATATTCAGATCTAGAAAAAATTAAGAGACCACTGCAAAAATGATCAGTTTCTCTGGTCTTACTGTTTGTAGGTAGGTGTTTGAGGAACATAAACATTTTTGTTTTATTCCATAAACCACTGACAACATTTCCCCCAAATTCCACATAAACTACTGTCACTTAGAGCATTTAATTGCAGAAAATGACAACTGGTCGAAATGACAAAAAGATGCAATGTTTTCCGACCTTGAATAATGCACAGAAATCAAAATCATATTCAATTTTAAACAACACAATACTAAAGTTTAAACTTAGGAAGAGTTCAGAAATCAATATTTGGTGGAATAAACCTGAAATTTAATCACAGCTTTCTTATGTCTTGGCATGCTCTGCACCAGTCTTTTACATTGCTCTTGGGTGACTTTATGCCACTTCTGGGGCAAAAAATTCAATCACCTCTACTTTGTTTGATGGCTTGTGACTAGCCATCTTCCTCTTGATCACATTCCAGAGGTTTTCATGGGGATCAGGTCTGGAGATTGGGCTGGCCATGACAAGTCTTGATCTTCTGGTTCTCCATCCACACCTTGACTGACCTGGCTGTGTGGCATGGAGCATTGTCCTGCTGGGAAACCTAATCCTCAGAATTAGGGAACATTGTCAGAGCAAAAGGAAGCAATTTTTCTTCTAGCATAACCTTGTACATGGCTTGATTCATCTCTACCCCAGCTGTGCTGAAGCACCCCCAGATCATTACCAAACCTCCACCAAATCTCACAGTGGGTGTGAGACGCTGTGGCTTGTAGGCCTCTCCAGGTCTCCATCTAACCATTAGATGACCAGGTGATAGGAAAAGGTAAAAATTAGACTCATCAGAGAAGATGGTCTTACTCCAGTCCACTATGGTCCAATCCTTTCGGACCTGGGCAAACCTCAGCCTGGCTCTTGAGAATTGAAACCATTTTCTCACTCAAAACTTTTCTTTTTAGCTCTTTTGGCATGATGAATAGATATTCTTGTATTCCAATTAAATTTAAGGCACTACTGGCACTATTTTTGCTGTCCAAACTGGTTTTATTTCAAGAGGATAGTGATGACCACAGCAGTGGTTTTTCTATTTTTCCTTGTTAAATAAGATTTGGTTCAGGTGATCACCTAATAAGTACTTCATTAAGTAAAATGAAGGGTGCTTGTGTTGGAATTCCACCACAGACACAGGAATGAAATGGCTGCCATACCTAGAGATGCTGATATAAGAAAAAATGTAAGTGGTGTCTTATTTTTTTCCAGAGCTGTATATGTATATGTGAAAAAAAAGAAACCAATACAAATCTTTCAGATCTTCTTCCACCATTAATGTGACATAGGAACCAACAAGATTCAAGTGAAACGATTTAGACAAAAGAAAAAAACATACAATTGTGTGTGCACAAAAAAGTGTGCACACCATTGTATAATGGGGCAGGTGACTGTACTCAGAATTTCAAGCTCATGTATAAAATTAATAATCATATAGCTGTCATCTATAAAGTGATTCAGATTAACCCCAAGTGCAGATCAGTTGTTTATGTAGGATTTTGTTTTACATCATCTTGTTTTCATCTCACTGTTGAGGCCATGGTCTGCAAACGAGCTTACAAAGCAGGTACAGGATCTCATTGTTGAACCCTCTCGGTCAGGAAAGAAGTGCAAAATCAATTTCCAAAACATTAGCTCTACCATGGAACACTGTGAAGGACATCATCAATACATGGAGAAAATGGGGCATCACAGTTACTTTACTGAGAACAGAAAGTCTCTCCAAATTTGATGAAAAGGACAAGGAGTAATCCTATCAAGGAGGCTGCCAAGACACCTATGTATTCTTCACATGTCTGGACTATGGGTCAGGGTGGCTTGACAGAAGCTCTTTCTCATTAGAAAACAAATTCTAACCCAGCCAAATCATGTGGCAAAAATGTGTTATGGTTTGATGAGGCCAAGGTAGAACTTTTTGGGCATAACTCTCAAAGATATGTTTGCTTCAAAAACTTATTAAAAGCTTTTCACTCAAAGAACAACATACATATTGAAGCATGATGATGGCAGCACAATGATATGGAGCTTCTTCTTTTTAGCTTGGACTGGGCTGTTGAAAATCTGTGGAATGACTGGAGAGGGATGTGCAACGGAGAACCCTTCATTATCTCAATGAAGAGTGGAAAAAAACTGTCAAACCACATTGTTATTTGTAGACTCCTAATCAAGAAAGGTCACAAAGTATTAGTTAAGGAGTGTGCACTGTTTTTATATCCCAACTCACACAGCTTTCTAGAATGTCTTTGTATGCTGTATGTTCCTTCACTGGAATTAAGCAGCCTGACAATACCCCTGTGCACAATGGAAGCTAGTGCTTGGTAGCTGTGGCAGTCGCAATGATGAGCAGAAAAACAATTTTATTCTCAAAACATTTCTGTAATAATGAGCAAATTATAAAGAGTACAGAGAATTATATCTTCTGGGTTCGGTCACATCCCAAACTGTACACTACCGTACTAAATAGTGTGTCATTGCAAATTAAGCATCTTATTAAATATGCATAAAATATGGCCTCAATTTATTCTCCATTTATTATCATAGGCTACTAGTTTAATCCTCAGAGTAGAAAAAAGACTATTTTTAAAAAAGATTTGAAATGTTCTTTTATGTAGTATATAATCGCACTAAACTATAAACTAAATTAGAGAACTTGGTGTTAGATTGTATTCACTTTGTCATGTAGTTCATTACATCAGAATATATTTTGTAGCAAATTCAAGTCAATATAACTAATTGTAGTGGGTTTTTCCCTTCAAACATTTAACAACAGGGAAGATGCAATCCTTGCCTAACAAATGAATTATGCTTTTGCACTACAAATTTTGTATGTAGTGGTAGCTGACACCAAGGCATAAAGAGATTTATAGCTCAGTTTACATTCACATACTCATTCATACCTAGAAGCAATTTATCATAACCAATCCACCTACCTGGGTGTTTCTGGAAATCAGAGAACCCAGAGGAAACCCAGTGAACACAAGAAGTACCCCAAGTTTAGGAATGAACCAGGGACCCGGCAGCTCTGAGGCGGCAATGCTACTCACTGTGTCACTGTGCTGCTTCATGCTAGCCACCTAACAGCGTTACTAACAGCTAGCAGCAACTGTAGAAAGCATCTTGACTGTTCAATATTAAAGTGAGGAATAGCAACTGCACAGGTAGTGACCGCAAGGCCTTGCATCATATGTTTAAAACCTCCGAGACAGCCATGATCTCTTTATCCCCCTGCCATCAGGAAAACATTACAGAAGCGTGCACTACCAGACAAGGAAACAGCTTCTTCCCTCAAGCTGTGCAACTGCTGATCTCCACTCTCCTCCATATAAAAGACTCTAATACCAGCACCTATAACACTTCATAAACCTTTGCACATTTGCAACTAATAGGACTTAAGTATTTGCCCATTCTACCACTTTTTATACTTTCTATGTCTTAAAACATTTGCAGTCCTGTATTATGGGCAGAAAGAGCTCATTACCTCATTTTGTTGTGCAAGATGCAGAATGCTGACTTTATTGCACAACTACGGGCCAAATTCAGAGCCTGGATTCAGAGCTGCATTTCTGAACGGCTCATTCAAATGACTTGCATGCAGTACTCTCTGAGGTTTTTATTATTTTTTGCCTAAAATTGTTGGGTAGGAATTTTGCAGTAGCTACATATAAATTGAGGTTGAGTAGTTTTACACTAATACACATGACAAAAGCTTGTTCCAAGTACTAGTTAAAAGAGCAAAACATCTCTCCTTCAATAAGAACTTGTCTTTAATCCAGCACAGTAATGATAGCCAGTTTTCTCTGCCATAGATAGATAGATAGATAGATAGATAGATAGATAGATAGATAGATAGATAGATAGACTATATGGTCAAAAGATTGTGGACACCTGACCATCACACCCATATGTGATTTTTAATATATGATCATCCCTTTCAAGATTTAGTCCCCCTTTGTTGTTATAATAAGCCCCACTCTTCCGGGAAGGCTCTCCACTATAGACTTTGGAGTGTGGCTGTGGGGATTTGTGTTCACTCAGCCACAATAGCTTTAGTGAGGTCAGGCACTGATGTCTGGTGAGGAGGTTTGGGGTGCAGTCGGTGTTCCAGTTCATCCCAAAGATTTTCGGTGGGTTTTAGGTCAAGGCTGGTTGATGTGCAGGACATTCTTGAGTATTTCCACTCCAGCTTTGGCAAACCATGTCTTCATGGCACTGACATTGAGGCATTGTCATGCTGGAGCAGGTTTGGGCCTCTTAGTTCCAGTGAAGAAAATTGTTAAGATATAACTGTCTGGCAACAGTTTGGGGAAGACCTACACATGGAGGTGATGGTCAGGTGTCCACATACCTTTGGTAACCAGGTTGTCTTAATTCAAAAATATGGATTTCTCACATATCCTTTGGTTGAATTTTCCATTAAATATAGCCTAATATTTTACATCCACAGAAACAAAACAAGAAATGTGCATGGTTGTATATGCTGTTAAGTGACGCCGCAGAATTGACTGAACATGCCACAAAAAATATGTTTTTTTTTTTGTTTTTTATTTCATGTGCAACTGGCTGAGCAGCACTTCAGTCTTTAGTCTGAGGTCTGGATACTTAAGTGCACAATTTCAGTATTAACTTTCCACCCCACACACTGATCATGCACTCTTCCCCGGGCTTGATTTTGAGAAAACTCTTGCTAACATGAGACAATAAATTGTTATCATATCATCTTCCTTGAGCTCAGGAGAAAAATAACTCACCACTAGGCATCATGTAAGAAAATAATAATAATAATCTATTTACAAGCTGCTTAACTGAACGAAAATGTTTAATAAGAAAATATATAACAGCTTATAAGATTAGTTTTATTTGTATGTAGTGGGTGTAATCATTCAGATGTTTTATCAAAGGCCCTTTAGCTGCACAATCACGCATTTAATAAACAATCAAGTATGAGAGCAATAGCTCTGACATTCAGAAAGAAGGTCAACAAACTTAGCTAGGCGCATTATTGAGCATTCATTAAATCAAAATATGAATGTATTAAGTATAAATGTAAAATATAACTAATAAATCTGCATTGGTAGAGGGGGAATTGACTTTTAGATTTGTTTCCAACATTACACAGATGATGTTTTAATGAAAAATTGGTGATAAATGGGAATGGCTAGCATTATTCTTAAAGGAAAGGGTTTTATGTTAGAGACTATGCTTTATTTAAAAACTGTAGTACTATAAAGTGTTAATATGAATGGCAGTCCCTCCTGGAAAATGATGCTTTCAGGTCCTTCCATGCTTCTCCGATTAAAACCATGCCCCTGAGTACGGCTTAGGGCTGTGATTGGACAGTGTTCAGTGTGGCACAACTTCAATGCAGTGATCAAAGTGAAATACAATGCTGCTTGAAATTGCATTCATGTCTGAAACAAATTCTTGAAAAGATCATCAATAAGATCAAACGTTGCAAAAGAATGCACTAAGCATTTTTGTATTAAAGGTCCACTATGTAGGATTTAGGGGGAATGGAATAGGCTTGTCGAAGGTCACATGACCGAACTGGAAACCAATCTCATTAGATCCTCTTTTCGGAGAAGGAAGTAACAGCAGCATGAACTGACGGCGATAGCTAATCAGCTAGCCTAGCTAGTGCTTTTTATTGGTGGCATTTTATTAGATTTTAAGATTAGTCTTTGTTAAGACTAATAAAGTACCAGAAATGGGCTAATCCTAACGGTGATTTTTGCTGTGTCACAATGCGCGATGTCAGGGAAGTTCACTGAAACCTTAATGAAAATATGGAAAAGTAATGTGAGACGTGAGAATTGGGTTCTATTAAGAGGACCTAAAATTACTCTTAGGCTGTGTGGCTTCTCACTTTTCCTCATAGACCTGTGACAGGCTGCCCTGATGCTAACATCACCAATCAACCTGTCTTTGTTTGATCCAGGGGAAAAATAAGTGACGAGGTGTCTCTGGAGGTCTAATAGCTAACAATCAGAAATTTGCAGAGTGTGACAAGTTTTCTATCAGCTAAGATGAACTAGATAGCATTAGTGTTAGCTTGCTAGTGACATACTGCATTATCCCTTTTCAGGACTACTAACGTTAGCAGACACATAATCTAGTCACATATGTATGAGGAAGCCTAGTCGTAGCCATAGTCACATATGTATGAGGAAGCATATAGCTAAATCCCCTTATCCATTTTTAGGGTGACTCTTTTTCCTAGACAGGTCCTCTTTGAGAACTAAAAAAATATATCTGACTGGGATTTTTAACTTGCCAAAAATGTGTGTAATTCAGCCTTTGCTTTCTACAATCACCATTCATTTTATGGGTGTCCCATGTCACCATCCTGCCCCCAGTGTCCTCTTTTTTGAAAACCAAAATATGGCCATCCTACCCTTTTAGTGGCAGAAGTTTTAGATGTCAATCTGTACATGTGACATCATTTATGCTCATCCATTGGTATCTCCTGAAGGCATCTTTAGTAAAGCTGAACTCATAAAGAGGACCTGAACTAGATGCAATGTGACCTGTTTTACAGGATATTGAAATTTATTGTACATAACCCCCATATAGTATTCATAAGTATGTTTTCATTAGTGAATAATTACCTGTAACTATTAATAATTGTGTTTTTGTAAGCTTAGCATGAGCCCTTTATATCTACATAGGGAGTGCGTCCAACTCTACGGAGCCGCCATGTTGCGTCGCTAAAGAAGCCCAGAATGGACAAATGCCAGTGAATGTTTTTACGAATGGCAGCGTGAATCTTGAAAGAAGAAGGAGAAAAGAGACAAAGAAGAAGAAGAAAGCAGAGGAGTCAGTGTTTGCTGGTGCTGGCTAACAAGTTTAAGAACCCAAATCATGCTACAGGCACATGACGGCCTTGTATAAAGAATATTGTTAAGGAGTTCTGGATTTGTTTCAGAGTTGCGAGTCGGCTCCTAATGTCTACCTAAAAAAGCTGATGCAAACAACACATAACTCTTGCACATTTAACTTCCTCTACAGATTTGCATTTTTTTGTGCTAATTTGTGGTGCATTTATATTTAGATCTCTACAGCTAGCTTGAGATTTGAGTGCTGTTTCAACTTCAGCTCTTTCATTCCTGATCTCATCTACATATTTTTATTTAAAATTCCCCCTTGCACTCACATACATAATGCCTCATTTCCTGGACAACATCCAGGTCCCCCCATACAGCTGAGATGAGATGAGACCTCAGAATTCCTCTGTGCATAAATACTCATTAAACTCTGTTTTGCTCAGCCCAGGCGGTGGACAGCCTCTGCAAATTAGTAAAGCAATAAAGTGTCATTTTTTGCTCAGTAACATTCAGCCATTGTTGTTGAGTGTGTACACTTGGAGAAATGTTGATTCAGTTAGCCTGGAGGGTTTCTGTAGCAGGAGAAATGTAATAACGTTCCGTACTGCTAACGTCTGATGTGTGATATAGTGGATGGTGCACTTGAGCCAGATTGGGTTAAATACTGGACGGTGACTCACAGAATTACCTCACTTAAAACAAATTTAATATCATTTCCAACAGCCTTTCAAAGCTATTAAATATTCAGGTAGCAATGAATGTCTCCCTCAGAGTGGAGGCAATTACATGGACTATTTTTTGCATCTTGCATTAATCTGGAAAAAGGCTAAAATGATAAAGTGCCTGATGGATAAGAGGTATAGATAATGGGTGCATGGTATTATTCATTCAAAGTCCACAAATATGCCCGTATGGAGGAGATCTCATCTTGGTCAAATAGTCCGTCACTGCTTCTCCTTCTTACTTTTACTAGCCAACCTTCAATGTTTTAAGTTTGCCACATTAGTCAATCTCTATACTATTACTGTGATCTATGATGCAGAGTAAAACAGAGCTAAAGCATTGCAATTTTGAGATGGATGCATAAATTTAACAGAGCATTCAATGATTTCTGGTGGATTGGACTAATGCATAATTTCATTTTTTTTAATCAATTCATGGCTGGCATTGAAGCTATAAATCGAAAGTCTACTATTAGAAACATCATGTTTCATTCAGCCTTTGGTTGGCTGTTGGTCAGAGAGAGTTCTATTGTAATAGTTTGATGTGGATTCAAAGCTTGGTTTGAAATCCAAATTTCATGCCTGATTAGAAGGCTAATTAAACCCAAAGATTTGTTCTGTCATACCTGGTTACTGTACATGTCCACTCACGTTTGCATGGCCATGTCCTATTCATCAACAAAACACTTCTCGGTCCATGAAATCTGGATGGCCAAAGGTATGTGGACACCAGACCATCACAGCCATATGTGGTATTTCCCCAAACTATTGCTGCAAAGTTGGAAGCTCATAATTGTCTTGAATGTCTTTGTTTGGTGTAACATTACAATTTCCCTTCACTGGCATAGCTAAGGGACACAAATCTGTTCCAGCATGACAGTGCCCCTGTTTACAAAGTGAGCTCCATGAAGATATGGTTTGCCAAGGTTAGCGTATAAGAACATGAGTGGAAATGAACATGTTTGGAATGAACTGAAGTCCATGCTATGCCTTCTTGTCTGATATCAGAGCCTTCCATCACTTCTTCTCTTGTGGCTGATTGGGCACTAATCCACATAGGCACATCACCGAACCTAGTGGAAAGCCTTCCCAAAAGAGTGGAGGTTATTAGTGTAGCACAGTGGAACAATGTCCATTTTAAAGTCCATAGTTTTGGAATGAGATGTTCAAGGAAAGATTAGGGCATGATGGTCAGGTGTCCACAAACTTTTGGTTAGATAGCATAGGAGAAAAGAATGATATAAATGGTTTAGACTATTGAAATGACTCATTGGTTATAACTATAGGCCACATGTCAATGTCATGGGGCTTAATTAACAACATCAGCACTAAGTAGGCTTCCTTCACAGAAATTCTCAGCTTGACATCCACTGATTGGTATGCTTGCCCTTTAGCTGCGCCTCTAGCTTTGTATCTGCATATCTGTATTTTTTACACATTATGATAATAGATACCATCTTTCTTTTCTCTCTGGGAGGTTTAAATGAGACACTGTAATCACCATAACACATTCAAAACCATTTGCCATGTAATGGTTATGGGTCATAGTCATCCAGCCAGGAGTCACTACATTACTATGCACCTCACTTGTCTTTCTGCATACAGTAGATCTTGGCCTTCTGAAGCCCTATGTTCCTCTCAGACGTATTCTGAATTGAGAAAAAATTGTAAAGGCACGTGACTACACTACATCACAAAGGAATTGGGACCCTGAAATGCAACAATGATGGTGAGGCCAGAGGTTGAGCTGCAGAGAGAAAGTTGATGTTATTGCTACTGTCAGAGGTGTCAGTGAATGCTTTGTCTGCTTTGGACCATAATGTGATCACAGACCGGAGGTTATGTAAATTTCACTATGTTCCAGTCCATGACATACGAATATTTCCTCTAATGACCTTGTTTATTGTGCACAATAACAATTCAAAATTTGTCACCATCTCTTTATCTACCTTGGATCTAATGTGAGCTCATCCAATAAAATGTTATTTTGTCATTGCTGTTTTGTCTTCTAATGAAAGCAGCCCAGTGTGACGCCAGAGTCATTTTATTCAGCTCCATGGGTCATTGTATGCAGTCTGAGAGTTAGCCAGTGCTGAAACCGTG
This sequence comes from Notoglanidium maculatum, assembly GCA_030068355.1. Classification (NCBI taxonomy): domain Eukaryota; kingdom Metazoa; phylum Chordata; class Actinopteri; order Siluriformes; family Auchenoglanididae; genus Notoglanidium; species Notoglanidium maculatum. Next base: position 16,356 of record JAQQZX010197847.1, read on the forward strand.
TGTGAAATATGTACTCACTGGCCGCTTAAATAACAACAGCTGTACACATGTTCACAGAAATCGGGCAGTTGAAGACTGAAAAAAGGCCAGGCAACATTTTTCCCATCTTCAACTGGTTTTTAATGAGCCTGTGCCAACTGTGGCATCACAGTCCGGTTCTTTGTTGACAGTAGTGGTACATATTGTAGTCTTCTTCTGTTGTAGCCCATTCACTACAAGGTCTGGCATGTTGTGCATTCTGGGATGCTTTTCAGCTCAAGATTGTTGTAACAAGAGTTTATTTTACTAATTATATACTTTCTGACATCTGAAACCAATCTAGCCATTCTTATCATCAACAAGGCGTATCTGTCTACAAAATCTGACAATCATTGGATGCTTTTGTTTGTTTGTTTTTTCCATGTACACTTCCCAGGAGAGAAGCAGCAGCAGCAGTTTTGGAAGCTCACATTTTTCCTCACATTGATGTTTGAAGTGGACATTAACTGAAGCCCTTGACGTGTATCTGCATGATTTTTATCCATTTTGCCGGCACCACATGATGGCTGATTGGATAATTGCATGAACGAGCAGAGGCCAGTCAGTGTAAAAAATGAAGATTCTTGACTGATGTGTATCAAAGCTGTAGGAGTGTGTTGTGCATGCAAATTGATACAACTGAATTGTTTTTCCATTGCTGCTAATCATTTTCTTGGAGACTATAAAGCATAGCTTCACTATCTATCCTTGTTACCTAAATTATTTATAGTGTTAAAATTAATTCCTATACTATTTTATACATTCCAGACCTAACTCGCTGTATGAGCAAACAAAGACATTATGAATGTTTATATATGTAAATACAGTATATTTCCATTTCTTTTAAGTGTGGTTTTGTATATGATAGTGTACTCTAATCTAATCAGTTATTTCCCAGCCAAACTGTGGAGAGCATGAGTGTGGATGATGGAGGAGAATAGGCCACTCATTTTAGATGCAGCAATTTGTGCTTTATTTTCCAAGTGTGGGAAATGAGCTATGAATGCAGGTTTGAAAGTGAGTACACACTTCTGTGCTAAGACGGATTCTCACACCTTAATGTCTTCAGGAAGGAAAAAGAAGATAAGGAAAATAAGAAGATAGAAAATGAGACACATTACAACCTGAGTAAAACTCAAAGAACACCAACCAGAAACCCACTGGACTATTAAATGTGTGAGAGTTTGTAATGTCAATGTTACACCCAAAATACAGACTAAGAAGGGAGAGATTTATCAGTTGTGGTAAGGGCCTCACAGCAAGAAGGTCCTGGGTTCGATTCCCGGGTCACCCAGGGTGCCTTTCTGTGCAGAGTTTGCATGTTCTCCCCGTGCATGCGTGGGTTTCCTCCGGG
>JAQQZX010198004.1:0-17710 GCA_030068355.1 Notoglanidium maculatum
ATTTCTGTGACCATTGTGAGTTTTTCTTTCATTGCCTGAAGGGTACCAACAATTTTGTCCACGTGTGTATATATATAACAGATTTATGGTAACGTGCTTACTGCATAAACAGCCAAAACCGTTCAGCTTAATGCTTATCCTACATAAAAATAAAAATAAAATAATAAAAATGTCGCAGCCACGTTCGAAGTCAGAAAGTGCGCTAGAAAATAATTTTTGGGGGCGCGGCTACTACAGACATTGAGGCAGATCCCTGTCGCTTTTCGTTGCCTTAGGTCATCAAAATTAATGCTTTGGCTTCACAGTCAGCGAGAGGCTCACCAGGAAGTACCTTCAGTTTGGCCTCACTTCTCTCTTTTTTTTTTTTACTGTCTATAGCAGCGACACACATAGTAATCCTATAATGCACTATAGAATGGACACGCGCGTCAAACGTATCGACGCCATCTTGGATAGCTGGTTCATGAACTGTTGTAACGTTGGCTTGTGCAAAGTTTGTAACTGTCTGCCTAATAAAATGTATATATCAGAGGACTTGATTTGTATTAGTTGATGTATATCTTAATTCTAAGCCCATATATCAGGGGAAAAAATGTGTCCAAAATGTTCAAAAGGGGAAAACTTGCATAAACCTTTTCAACTTGGCTGACTGTTTGTAAGATACCATTTTGATTCATGTTTGTCTCAATTCATGAACACACAAGAATCTCCTGTACTGCAAATCAGGGATTACTAAAATTGGGCATTAACAGAAATCATGTGCAAACTTTTAATATTTTTCTGAACTGTCATAGCAATTGTTTGTGAAGTGAAAAAAAAGATATCTGGAGAAATTATATGCCTACCCTGCCTTCCACTTAAAGTCAGCTGGGATAAGCTCCAGCTCCCCATGACCCTGACAGTTAAACAGCATAGACAGTGGATCAATGGAAATAATATGTCTTTTATATTTCTTGGAAATAATATGTCTTGTAAAATAATATGCCTTGTCTCCTATTCCAAAGCATATTCATATAATAATGATTAAGTGTTACATTAAACTAGCACAATGCCATGACACTCTTTTGCTACTTTTGTTTATATTCCTTTTAGAAATGTAGGTATTTTAAAATACTGTAACTGGGCCTATTCTGTGAAACCTCTACCATATAGTTCCCACCTATGGTATCATGTGAGGATTCCAACATACGCAGTAGCTCACCCAGAGTTCCAGATGCCTTATACTGGCCATTGGGTACAAAACATGATGTTCATAATTTACATAGATTGGGTTGGTGAAGATATCACCCTGACTGTTTATATACAACCACAGGGACACAGTCTTAGTAAGCACTCTCCGGAGAGAAATATGCTATATGACCAAACGTTTTCGGACATCTGACCATCACATCTATTTGTGGTTCTTCCCCCCTTTTTTCCACACAGTTGGAAGCACACAATTGTCTAAAATGTCTTTGTATGCTGTAGCATTAAGATTTTTTAGTGAGATCCATAAAGATATGGTTTGAGCCCTGACCTCAATCCTACTGAACACCTTTGAGATGAAATGGAACACTGACTGTGTACCAGACCTTCTTGTCCAGACCAACTTTGGAATGAGATGTTCAACATGCACAAATGAGTGTGATTGTCATGTGTCTACATACTTTTGGCCATAAAATATATAGGTATAAAGGGTAAAGTACATAAATGTATTCTCACCAAGAACTTTATTAGGAACACCTACTGATTCACGCAATTATCTGTTCAGCCAATCATGTGGAAGCAGTGCATGCATAAAATCATGCAGATATGGGGTATCAGCGTTGGGTAATGTTCACGTTAACCACCAGAATGGTGAAAAATATATCTCCATGATTTTGACTGTGGTAGTGTGGTTTGACTGTTGGTGCCAGGTGGGCTGGTGTGAGTATTCCTATAACAGCTGATCTCCTGTTATTTCCACAAACAATGGATCCATAGTCTACTCAGAATGGTGCCATAAAGAAAAAACATCCAGTAGAAAAGCATCTCTGGCTGCCTGAAAAGGAGAACTAGTCTGATTGGTTGCCTGAAAAGGAGAGACAGTGACTACACAAGCACATTTCTGAAAAGTTTAGAGATTTTTAACTCGAAGCACTCAGAGTGGGCACACAAAAAAGGCAACGTACTCTGGGGGGGAAAAACATGCTAGCTGCAAAGCTTTCAACCCTCCCATTTTTTTCTGGGGTTCTCCTGTATTTTAGCGTTCTTTCCTGCTGTCCTCCAATTTTAACATTTTCTCGTGAATCTCCTGTATTTTTAAACTTTCATAACCTTAGGTATAATCCTGCATAACCAGACTGATCAGTCTCTGTAGTGATGTGTTCTAAGTGTATAATGCTGTAGGGTGAGAATTAACTATTAAAGATGACGACAGAATGACAACCTGGTAACAGCACACTTCAGTCTTGTTTATTGTTCTTATTCACTTATTATCTCTTCGTAATTCCTATCAGTATAGCGCACCTTGTGTCCTGGCGTTCCACTACACTAAGTGAAGCCTGTCTTAAATCTTTGGTACAACATAAATTTATGTTTATGTCATTTGGGAGATGCCCTTATCCAGAATGACTTACATATCTCTCTTTTTTTAATACAACTGAGCATTTGGAGTTTAAGGGCCTTGCTCAAGGGCTTAGTAGTACTGGGATTTGAACTCACAACCTTCTGATTACTGGGCCAACATCTTAACCACTGAGCTACCACTGGCCCACAAATTGACAATGGATGAAGACAGGAATGGTGGGGTAACTGCCAAAAAGGGTATTTTTTTTGTGCAGGTACCTAACAAAATGTTAAACATCTCCTAAGAGAAAACTTTTGTATTTTTTTTACTCTGTTTATCCCCTTAATGGTACTATGTAGAATCCTATAACAAAGTGTTTGCCTGTTAGAAAGGGTGTCAAGTAGAACTCACCCTCTCTCTCCCACCCACTAGTAACACACTTCTAAGTACTGAATTTGTATGCCCTTTTGTGTTTTCATTTCTGTAATGTTGGGGGGGTTTGCAGCATTTAACCTTCAACCATGTATCTGACTGACCACAAAACTGTAGTCACTTAGTTAATGTAGGAGCTATTAACAATCCTTGTTGATATTTTAAAGAAAGTTGTTGCCTAGTGATGATTTCAGAGTTCATTATCTGTACCCTTGTTTAAATATAAGGTGTATGGATGGTGGGAAGGCCAGGGTGGGTCCCTGAAAATTCTCCCTTATTTTTAAAGCCCAATGTGGAAAATCGCTCTTATTTTCAAAACCATATGTTCACAGGTATGTTTATAGATGTGTGTACTACATAATTCTAAAGAGGAGAAGAAAAAAGAAGGAGAAACAACATCATAAATCTGTGAGCAAGTTTCAAAATGACTTAAATGCCCTCATTAATGAGAGGGACCATATGTGTCCTCAGATATTTAATATTATGTTCTCAATATTCAACTGCAAATTAGCAAACAAACAACAAATAAATATATAAAATAAATAAATGGGGCACATCTCACTTAAAACCTAGTGTGCATTTTTCAAGACAGATTTTTATACATCATTACATACTATTAAAATATATTTTCCTTTTTAATAGACTCAAGAAAGAGACAGACTAGCTTGAATTGCAACATACTGGCTGCTTGTACAATATATGCCAAGTACAACATATCGCAACAAATGGCTGCTTGTACAACATGTGTATATACATTTAGAAGACTAAGACTGACCTGTGATCGCTTCTTTCTGGGGAAAAAAAAGAACTAAAAGGTTATTATTAAATAGCAGTGACATCAGCCATGTTCTTTTGCTCTTTGTTTTGCAAGCATCATTTACCGCCCACATAAGAGTACAAAACATCCCAGTTAAACCCCGCAGAAGAAATCACATATTGTACAGACAGAACTCTAAATGTTGGTGGCAGTGAGAGGGCAGTCAAAGAAAGGAAGGCTTAAAATGTTTTAAAGAACGGTTTTAAAGTGTTCATTGCATCCTATAAGCACATCAATTATGCAAAAAGATTTAAAATAATAGCTCCTAAATTAAAGAGACTAATGTTATATTAGGCATTTAAAGGAAATTACTATTTTTATAATAGTAGGGCCACAGTAGAAAAATATGTTGAATGGTTAGTGTATGCCTGCTTCATTTTGACTTATATAGAGCACCTTGCACTTTGTATGTTCATATATGCCATGCTTTTAGAATTGTAGTTTGATATAAATAAATTCATGATACAATAATATAATCATATTGCAAACAGGAAAATGGAGAAAAATCCATGTGTGTCACGGAAAAAATTTAATTTGCCAGATATTAGTGTTAAGGCAGAACATTCATTTTATTACAGATGCCACCCTCACTCCGAATAGTTGATAAACTGATAGTTTTCAAAGAAATATTAAATTCAAACTGGGCCCCATCACAAAATTGTGGGGACACTTCCCCAGCATGTGCCAATGCTGGTTTCCTTTTAACTTTGGAAGGACACACTGTATTCTTTAAAATCCTTATATGTACAATTCCATTTCCAAAAAAGTTGGGATGCTATGTAAAGTGTAAATAACATAATTCTGTGATTTGCAAATCATGTAAACTCATAATTTTGAATTTGATGCCAGCAACATGTTTCAACAAAGTTGAAACAGAGACATGTTTACCACTGGGTTGCATCACCTTTTTTTTGTACACTCTGTAAACATTTGGAAACTGAGGAGACCAGTTGCTGGAGTTTTAAAAGTGAAATGTTGTCCCTTTCTTTTCTGATATAGGATTTCAGCTACTCAATAGTTTGGGGTCTCCTTTGTCATATTTTTCAACAAATGTTTTAATGAGTCGCAGATCTGGACTTATTCATCTAATATGAAGCCATGCTGTTGTAATAAGTGCAGGAGACAATATGTGAGTGTCTGGATATATATATATATATATATATATATATATATATATATATATATATATATATATATACATACTACCACTACCATTTTGGACACACCTTCTCTTTCATAGGGTTTTCTTTATTCTTTTGTTTTTTACATTGGAAAACAATATTGAATACCTCAAGCTATGAAGTAACACATATACTGAATTATGTTAATTGTTAATACTGAATATGTTAATACTGAATTAACTGAGTAAACAAAAATGTGTAAAAAAAAAAAAAAACCCACAAAATATGTTTCATATTTTAGATTCTTCAAAGTAGCCACCATTTACCTTGATGATATTGTCAGCATTATCTTAACCAGCTTCATGAAGTAGTCACCTGGAATGCTTTTCAGTGAACAGGTGCGCCTTGTTAAAAGGTTATTAGTGGAATTTCTTGCCTTCTTAATGCATTTGAGACATACAGTAAATAGTAAATGGTAAATGATAAAAACACAGTATTTTTTTTATAACAGCCCTATTGAACAACTGTAGTAATCCATATTATGTCAACAACTCCTCAACTAAGTAAAGAGAAACAACCGTCCATTATTACTTTAAGACATGAAGTGTCTTTTAAATAATAAAAATAAATAAAAAAAACATTGAATTAGAAGGTGTGTTCAAACTTTTGACTGGTAGTGAATATATATAAAATCCTCCTCTTACCTCTTACTTGAGGGGTGGTCTGGGTGTATGTCTTCCTCAGGCTTGGGTCCTCTGGGAGTTTGAGAGTTCTGCGCAGTATCTTAGCTGTTCCTAGAACTGCATATTTTTTGACAGAGACCTCAGTTGTTGTATCAGTTTAGCCACTCTCCAAGTTTGGGAGGACAGTCCCTAATGCTTTTATTACCACTGGAATCACTTTGGACTTCACCCTTCATATCTGATCCAGATGTTCCTTCAGGGCCTGGTACTTCTTGATATTCTTATGCTCCTTCTTCCTGATGTTACGAATGTTAAGAATGTAACATTCTTCCTGATGTCAGCTGGGATTGCCACATCTATCATTCCTGCTGTTTTCTGCTCCTTATCAACCATCATTATGTCTGGTTGGTTGGCCAGCAGCTGCTTATCTGTCTGGAACTCGAAGTCCCACAGGATCTGAGCTCTGTTGTTCTCAACCACATTCTTAAATGTAAATATATATATATTTTTATATAGAATTTTTTTTTTCCCCTCAGCATTATTGGTTCCTTCCCAGATGTGCAAACTAAAACACCCCACGCCATCACATATGCTGGCTTTTGAACTATGCACTGATAACAAGCCGGATGGCCCCTTTCCTCTTCAGCTCAGAGGACCTGGCATCCATGATTTCCAAAAAGAATTTTAAGTTTTGATTCATCAGACCACAGACTTTGTATCAGTCCATCTTAAAAGAGCTCAGGCCCAGAGAAGGTGGCACCATTTCTGGATCATGTTTATATATGGTTTCTTCTTTGCATTTAACTCACATTTGTGGAAGCAGCGACGAAACGCTTTCACAAATGGTTTTTGAAAGTGTTCCTGAGTCCATGTGCTGATTTCCACTACAGAATCATATCTATTTTTTATGCAGTGCCTCTTGAGGGGCCAAAGATTATGGCCATCCAATATTAGTTTACAGCCTTGTCTCTTTAACACAGAGATTTCTCCAGATTATCTAAATCTTTTAATTATATTATGTAATGTGGATATAGAAATCCCCAAATTCTTTGCAATTTTACATTGAGGAAATTTTTTCTTGAATTGTTGTACTATTTGCCTATGCAGTCTTTCACATTTACTGCTGAGAGACTCTGCCACTCTGCTGTTTTTATACCCAATCATGTAACCGACCTGTTGCCAAGTAACCTTATTAGTTGTGAGATGTTGTGAGAATGGAAATGTCTAGTTAATCAAGAATCAAGCAGCTGTAGTTGTTATTTTGGGTCCATATAAAACAGTGAGAAATACTCTAATAAAACTTTAAGCGTGTTTCTTGCCTTGAAGGATTGCTCGTACTCACTGTTGTAGAGAAAGGTCCCAAACAGGCAGCTATAGAGATGATCTAATACAGTCATGAGGAACAGCTTGTTGAACTCAAATGATGAGGGAAACTGAAAAATGAGAGCAAAAGTATCATATTAAGATGACAGATTCAAGTATTTAGGTGCATATTTAATTATGACTATTGTACTGCAGTGGTACAATAGTAGTGTAATATATAATTTATGATATAATATAATATAATAAAAATATTATACTTTTTATTTAAATTCAGTAAATCCAGAAGAGTTCAAGTCAGTCTAGTCTGTGCTTGGCTAGTGGATAACATACTAGTTGCTGATGGCGTTCTCATTAGTATACAAAGACTTATGATTTCAGTTTTTCATTTGCATTTCACTGCGAAAGTCATTGCCAACTTTTGCTGACCATTGGAAAACAAATCTCAGAAGCCCATGCTGGACTGGGTTAAGAGTTTCACAAACTCAGGCTGATAAGTGAAGCAGGGCCCCCACACCAGAGCCATTTCTCATTACTAAGTAGGTGAAATTCTGACTCCCGTAATTTGAGAGTTCAAACTTGGCAAGTTCGACTCGGGAGTACAAACTTCCAAGAACAATAGGACACAGTACAGTCATTCTGCAATTGGAACAATTGGAACACTTGATTACTCCACCATTTGCTGAGATAAGGCTGTCCATTTCTGGATACTGTTAACACTGACTGCCTGGTTATCTAGTTAGCAAAGCATACTGGCTGTCCCACAAGTGGAACCTCACATCTCTGACAACATCGGTGCAAATTTTAAAAATCTTTACAGATTTGAAATTTAAACATCTAAATACTTGACTAAAAACATCGTAAAACTACTTTCCATTATAAAAAAACAACAATGACAACAGTAGTATTTCTAAAATTATAACAACAGTTGTTAGTATTTCCCCCTGCTGTTTGATGTGAAGTGCATTCTTAGTGGGATACTTAGCTGTTCCAAGACCACACAAGTCATATTCCGATGCATCCTTGATAAAATGGACAGAATGAGAACACTTCCGGATATTTGATCTGAAATTGGCTAGATGTGAACTTTGAATTGGAACAGTACATCAGCTGTGACTGATGACATTTCACAAGTCCACAAGAACATGAGTACAGAGAAGAATGCAGATTGAGAAACGGCTCAGGTTTTTGCATAAAATGCTGGCCAACCAGAAACTCTGTCTGATTCATTATTATTTTATAATGCATTTTCATGAATACTGATTTGTTTCATGCTGTGTGGGGGACACATTTTGCTGTTGAAACCTTCTCTGGTTTTGTTTTAAGGTTTATACTTCATTTAAAGTCTCATAAGTTTAAAAGTGATTGGCAGATTTTTTGACAGACTGTGTCCATCAATTTGGAAGCATAGCGTTGTTCAAAATGGCTTGGGATGCTGAAGCATTAAGATTGCACTTCACTAGAAGTAAGGGACCTATCCCAAACCCTGAAAAACAGCCCCACATCATTATCCTTCCTCAACCAAACTTCACAGTTGGCGCAATTCAGTCAGGCAGGTAACATTCTCCCAGCATCCGCCAAACCCAGACTTGCCCATCTGACTGTCAAACAGAGAAGCATGACTCATCACTCCCTAGTACATGTTTCCATTGCCCAACAGTCCACTTGTGGTGTGCTTTACACCACTCCATCTGACGCTTGGCATTGGACTTGGTGATGTGAGGTTTGTATGCAGCAGCTCGGCCATGAAAACCCATTCCCTGAAGCTCCCGCCGCTCAGTTTTTGTACTTACATTAATGCCAGTTGAAGTTTGGAACTCTTCACCTATGGAATCAGCAGAACATTGGCAACCTTTATGCACCATGGACCTTAGTAGTCTTTGACTTTGCTCTGTGACTTTACGTGGTCTTCCGCTTCATGGCTGAGTTGCTGTTGTTCCAAAAGCTTCTACTTACCAATAAAACCACATACAGTTGACAGTGGAATATCCAGCAGGAATGAAATTTCAGAAACTGTCTTATTGTAAAGGTGGCATCCTATCACATTACCACGCTATCACGTTTGCAGGGTTTGGTTGGACACAAGTGCAGGTGAGGAGACAGCATAGTGAAACTCATTCTCAGTTTATTATATATACACTATATACACACAGTGAAGGTACAAAAACGGCATGCAGAGAGTAATGCAAAAGACAAGGAGGGGTCGAGCGATCAGCAAACAGAATATCAAAGGTAATCCACAATTCAGAAAACAGGAACAGAGTCCAAAACACGGGTATATCAAGGTTTGGCAGTAGTGTCCGTGAGGGTAAAGCTAATGCTTCGCGAATTCGAAGTGCAACCGAGAGTCCTTTTAAACATGACATGATCAGTCAATTGATGAGATGCACCTGTCTCCGCCAATTGGCCTATTGGCTGGGAGCAGGTGCTCATGGGAACTGTAGTCCTTAGAGGTTCGCACCATAATGCGGAAATGCGCGCTTCCACGACGGAGATAATGAAAGCGCAGTGCATGCGGCCAAGTCCACAATGCACGCCACACTTGCAGCGAGGGGCAGAATCATGACACACCCTTGTCACTGAGTTCTTCAGAATGACCCATTTTGTTTCACAAATGTTTGTAAATGGAGAATGCATGGCTAGGTGTTTGATTTTATACACTCGTGTCAAAGGGCTGGTTTGAAACAGCTGAATTGATGATATACGCACACTGCCTGTCCAAAATAAAAGGTCACCACCTGGATTTAACAAAGCTAATAGGTAAAAAACTTCCATTGAATAATTACTGCATGGATAATTATGTTTCAGCTGGCAACAAGTTATTTAACCCTAACTGATGCAGTGAGTAGCTTCTCATTTCTAAAACAACCTGTTTAAAAAATCTGTTTCAGAAGGGTCAAATTATTGGCATGCATCAAACAAAGAAAATCAAAGGAGATTGCTGAAACTAATAAAATTGGGTTAAGAACTGTCCAACACATTATTAAAAACTGGAAGGATAGTGGGGAACCATCATCTTTGCGGAAGAAATGTGGTCGGAAAAAAATCTTGAATGATCGTGATCAGCGATCACTGAAACGTTTGGTGAAATCAAATCGGAAAAAATCAACAGCTGAACTCACGGCTATGTTCAACAGTGACAGTAACAGCATTTCCACATGCACAATGTGAAGGGAACTCAAGGGATTGGGACTAAACAGCTGTGTAGCCTTAAGAAAACCACTGATCAGTGAGGCTAATCGAAAAAAAAGGGTTCAATTTGCTAAGGAGAATAAAGATTGGACTCTGGAGCAATTTACGAAGGTCATGTGGTCTGATGAGTTCAGATTTACCCTGTTCCAGAGTGATGGGCGCATCAGGGTAAGAAGTGTGGTGGAAATTAAAGAACAAACAAAGACTGAGGCAGTCCTTCAAGAATCTCCTTTATTCTGTAAGAGAGGATAGAGAGCAACACACACCTGCACTCAGAAAGGTAGAGAATAGGAAAATAGCCCCCCTCTCTTGTTAGGGGGCAGTTTTTATAAACCCCTGGTGTATCATGTGGTTCTGTATCTCTACGCAGGCTTAACCTGGTTCAAACTGGTTGTTACACTTACAGACAGTTTCTAGTTTCCCCGAGATAGTCTGAAGTTTTGACTACAGATTTGCACAACGTCCTTGACGGTAGGAGAAAATCAGCGCTTCTATCTGAGTGTTGCACACAGATACAGAGGAATGGAAGAAAACAACTTATACAAGAGAAATTTAACCTTAATGAAACACACACATTGGGATAGCATATTAATTTCCATTACATTTTCCCCCTTTTATCCTTAAGACAACCTAAATGAAGAAAGAAATTAATGTGTCTACACAGAAAAACACATTCAACATCCGTGCTGAGAATTCAGTAACGATTTAACTCGGTGCTTCATAAGAGTGTGAAATGAAAAACGCACAGTGTTGTTTTTTCGAAGGGAAAGAACCCTCTATGTTGAATGTAAGCTATATCAGTGGGAAAAAATTGTTCAGTAATCATGTGTAATCATGTAAATCTTAAAGTTCTTAGTCTATTCTTGGCCCTAGTTACATGTCCTCATCATCCATATCCTTAAAAGGGGAATCATAATCCTCGTCTGGGATCAGAGGCCAATCAGGAAGTGTCTCTGTACGTATCTGAACGAGTTGGTATCCTTGCATGTGGGTTACGATTAGACGTTTGATCACAGAGGCTCAGACAGGGAGCCACTAGGCACAGAAACAACAGTGTGATCAGTACAGGAACACACACTGTGATGAGCCAGGACCCCCATTGCCCAAACATGCCGCTCAAGCACGCGAACCATGAGTTAACTGCTTGTGGTGGTTCATGTACTGTCTGTCTCATGTGAGCAATGATATCTGTGATGTTATCATGGTTGTCGGGAATGTGGACACAACATGAGGTGTTCAATAGCTTACAGACCCCGCCCCTTTCTGCCAGCAGTATGTCCAGTGTTAATCTATTCCGTATGACCGCCGTACATACTGAGCTCAACTCGTCATTGAGGAGGGTTAGTGCGATTTCTGTTGCATTGGCGAGTTTCAAAACCTGCCAGGCCAGGCCATTAATCTTATTCAGTGCCACTGTTGTTCCTCCTCCTAGCAATAGGGACCAACCTACATTTGCTCACGGGGTCGACCATGGATCTGACAAGACATGCCCATTGTATTTCATAGGTGCATTTCTTCTCTGACGGGAGAGGTCTGTCTTGGACGTAAAGGGGTCATCTTCAAATATGCCTAGGCCAGGAGCTACCATGGCTGGGTAGCAGCATCCAGACCAATTCCAGTCTGGGGGTATGTACGTGTATGCATGGGTGCCACATACCCACTTTATAACTGGGGTTGAACAGAGCTGAGTGAATGGACAGCTAAAAACTGCAGTTCCATTTTGGTGATGGATCTCACAGGAGGGGTCATCGTCATCTGTATTATTGCTCCTGATGTGCACATATGTCTTACATGTGGAATTTCCCAGTGTCCTCAACTCGGTAGAACAGACGCAAACATCTCCAACGGCGGTAGGTGCCGTTGTTGGTCCAGAGCTTCTCATGTAAGGGAGCGATGCAATCAGTCCCCAGGGGATAGCAGTCTTTTCCAGTGCCACTCGTACAGTTTGGTGCGATCTCGCTCCGGTCCCTCCAGTATGTGGCTATATGGAGCAGCTTCACTACTATTATTTGGGTGTGACAGCCACTGTTACTCACGTTAACAGTGGGGACAAAGCATTTATATTCATCATTGTGGCGGTGTGGTTGTCCAGGGGCACCATGGCCCAACTGGAATGGAGTGATTGACAAATCCAGCAGGATCCTTCTACTGATGTTAGGTTACTCCGTATCTCCAGCGCGAGGGCACAAGCTGCATTACCATTGCACTTACTCATGCTTATCTCTAGGGGTGCGAGAGGCGCGGAGCTCCCAGCATGCTGAGGAGCAGTAGGAGTAATTTTAGTGGAGCCATATTGTACTTATCCCGTATGTCCAAACTGTTTGCAGAAGCGCTTGAGAGGGGCCCAGAACTTACTCATGTGGTCTTCACCAGGTGACCTTTCACTCTTCTTGACAGTTATTGGTGCTCAGAGTGCAGGCACTGCCCTTACGCACTCCTCCCACCTCACAGGAGCTCCGGGACACCTGGACTCGAGCAGGGAACATAGTCCCCACCCACGAAGTTCTAACTTTTGTTAGAATATTATCTGAAATGAAATAATTGAATGATCAGATGGTATATGGACCATGTGTAGGTATATGGTATATGGTCCATTATCTATTCCGCTTTATCCATCTGGGTCGTGGGGAAGCTGGAGCCAATCCCAGCATCTTCAGGCGAGAGGCGGGGTACACCCTGGGCAGGTCGCCAGTCCACCACAGGGCCAATACAGACAAACAACCACACACGCTCGCATTCACACCTATGGGCAATTTATAGTAGCCAGTTGACCTAATCTGCTTGTCTTTTTACTGTGGGTGGAGACTGGACACCACTGTGCCACCATGGACCCATATAAAGAGCTAATATTTGAAAATGCAATAACCATTACACTAGGAAATACACAATACCAGCTCACAAAGTGTCTCAGGATTTTCCATTATCTGCAATCAGTGCAATTACACATGATAATGTTACATAATAATGACCAAATAAAGCAGGGAACACAACACTATCATTACCTTTCATAAAGAGCAAGTGCAAGGTCAGATTCTACTCTAACCCCATATGCAAATCAAGCTAATAAGTTGGGGGCCCATGATGGCTGTGAGGTCCTAAACAGTCACTCAGTATGCTTATGCCTTGGGCTGATAACCCTGCAATTAATGTTCCTTTGGCCAAAAACTAACCACTGACGAAGAGACAATCGAAGGCATGGCAATGGATGCACTATAGCCCACCAACAACATGTATTTGTAATAAAGTGCCTGTTTAATGTATTCAGTTTTAGAGGAAAATAACTGTATGGTTTGAATAGTAACCATTTCTTTTATGTTGTCCTAGAATGATGCTGCAGTGAGACCTTTAGAAGAAATGCAACAAAGACCAAGCAACTGAACCTTTTGTTGTTAAAAAGTTGTTGTTGAAAAGGTTATGTTGAAATTGTTTTAATAGAGAAGCCCAGGTGTTACGTGCTGAGACCCGTAAGGTGCGTGTTTGTTTGCTTGTTTGTTTTTCTCTTCCTTCCTCGTTTTCCCGTCCCTAATCGTCTCAGCCTCCAGATGTCCCGCCTCCTATCTTTGACGATTGGTTGTTCGTCAGCACCGTCGGCCATTGGACGATCGCTCTGGATGTCCCGCCTCCAGGCCTTTTAAAGACTGTAACCCCGCGATGCTCGAGGAGGGATTTTTGGGACTGGAGAGTTTTGGTAGTGTTTTTTTTGGAGTACTAGTTGTGGAGGTACTCGGTAAAACCTGTACAGACAAGTGTATATTGTGTAATGTGTGTGTAATATGTAAAAAAAATAAAAAAAATAAATAAATTAAAAAAAAAAAAAAAAAAATATATATATATATATATATTACGCACATACATATACATACATATATATACACATATACATGCATATATATATATTAATATAAATAAAACAGTTTGGGTTAGGTTAGATTCACTCTTTTTCCTTCAAAATACTTCTGTTGTATAGATTTCCCTCATATTTTTGTATATACACTATTATCATCTTGAATCTGTTGATTACATCATACATTTACATTGTACACCACGTAGGAAATGTGAATTGTATAGACACACTAGGATAGAGGCAGACACCACCCTTTGTAAGTTTTTGTTTTGTAGTTAGGTAGAGTAGTCAGAGAGGACTTATTTTGGTTTGTTTTGGGTCTCACTAGTTAGTCAGCTTAATAACGGAGATAAAATAGGGACGTTTTGTTTTACTCAGTTCCTTTTCTTTGGTGTTGTCTATTTGAACCAACCTGTCTATTCTTTGTAAATAATTTGTTGTCTATAGTTTGTATATAAAGTTTGTAAATATCCATTTCACTTGTCTGTGGCTGTCTTCACTGTTTGGTTTTGTTTGGTTGTGCACCATTTCCATTTTACACACCTTTAAAGGTTACCCTTTAGACATAACAAGTGGGGGCTCGTCTGAGAATTGTAGTAGTTCATTATTAATCATACCAACAATTGTAGTTTGTTTGTTTTGGTTATTGTGCAGCCACACACACAAACAGTGAAGGCTTGGGTGTGTTAGGGTAGTGATCTTGGTGGCAGGATTGCCCAGTTTTCGGTGCAGGGTTTCTTGGATAAGCCCAGTGTTGCATTGTTGGATGCTTGTAGGATGACCTTTTGCAGTTGGCTGAACACTTCGGGATTGCGATTTCGAGGTCTAAAAAGAAACAAGAAGTTAGGAAGGAAGTATATGATAAGTTAATGGCTGTGGATGTTTTGAAGCGTGAGGAGGTACCTGATTCGGTGGCGTCTACTTCAGCGGAGCACGCAGCCGCGGTGGAGAGCAGCAGGTGGAGCAGAGAGACGCCGCAGTGGACGAGTCGGACACGGCAAGCCCTTCCTTGTTCCAGCCATTTTCGTCCCCAGGCGAGCGGTCTTCTACCTTAGAAAGTGCCCGACTGAGTCGGCTTGGCCCGCATTGAGGCGAAGTCAAGGGAAAGGGCACAGTTACGTCATTGTGAATTGCGTTTGGAAATGCGTCGGCTTGAAGTGGAAGCCGATGAAGTTCGGCTTCGGCAGTTGGAGCTGGAATCGGCAAGGTCTATGATGCCTTCATCCGGGGAGACGGCCCCTTTGGGAAGTACAGGTACCGGTCACACTTCTTATCCTCAGCCAGCTAAAATGTAAAAGTCCAATTTCAATATAACAAAAGCGTTTTCGCTAATACCTCGATTTCGTGAATCCGAAGTGAATGCATATTTTATGGCATTTGAAAGGATAGCCATGACCTTAGGATGGCCAAAAGAGATGTGGTCCTTAATGTTACAGTGTTACGAGAAAGGCCCAAGAGGTATGTGCCCCGCTGTCTGTGGAAGACGGGCTTGAGTACGAAGTACTGAAAGGAGCCGTATTGCGGTCTTATGAGTTAGTCCCAGAAGCTTATTGACAACGTTTCAGGGAATATAGAAAACTGCCAGCCCAAACCTATGTTGAATTTGTGAGAGAAAAGAGTGTCTTATTTGATAAGTGGATTACGGCTTAAGTGTTGATTATGGATTAAGTGTTGTGGATTTTCATTCACTTAGAGAACTGATGTTGTTGGAGGAGTTCAAAAAGTGTTTACCAGAACGAGTGGTTACTTACCTAAATGCCAGCAAGTAGCAACTGTGAATAAAGCCGCTGTGATGGCAGAGGAATTTACCCTCATGCACAAACTCAGTTTTACTTACCCCAAGATGCACGAGACTAATTTTAGCAGTAGAAAACCACCTGTGAGTAGATTAGGTACTACTGTTGGGAGTTTCGGACCAGGCTCGTCACCTAGGGAGAGTAGGGAATGTTTTTATTGTCATAAAGTAGGTAATGTAATTGCGAATTGTACAGCACTTACGTCAAAGAATGACCAGAAATCTGCAGGGAAGTCCAAGCAGTCCACTTTGCCTGTTAATTTAGTACAGACAATGTCGTCACCTTTGAAATGTGAAATAGAGTCAGTATTCCAACCATTTGTGGTAACTGGCAAAGTATCAATTTTAGGATCTGCAGAAAAAGATATTAAAATCTTACATGATACAGGAGCAGCGCAGTCATTGCTACTTGATGAGGTTCTGCCATTGTCGGAGGAAACCTCTTGTCAATCCTATGTAATAGCACAAGGAATTGAGATGGGACTGGTAAAAATTCCGTTGTATGAGATACATTTAGACACTGCGCTGGTGAAGGGAACCGTGTGTGTAGGGGTTTGTGAGCAGTTACCTGTAAAGGGAGTGTCTATGATTTTGGGAAATGATTTGGCGGGAGGAAAAGTGTCGCCTCTCCTTGAAGTAAATCAGACACCTGTTGAAGAAAATAAGAGGGAAAATAAACAATGGGATGTTATTTTTCTGGCATGTGCAGTAACTAGGGCACAAGCAAAAAAGTTTCAGGATATGGTAGCTTTGTCCAATACGTTTATGGCATCAGATACAAATGTTGAGTCTCTGCCTACCCGAACACAGAGTGTTCTAGAATTTTAAAATATTAGTGACGGTCAACTCACCTGAGAGCAGTTGGTGTTGGCCCAGCAGGCAGATGCCTCCCTACTGAAGTGCAGGGCTGATGCAGTAGAAGAGGGTTCCAGTCCGTATGTCTTAAAAGAGGGTGTACTTTTCCGGAAATGGTATCCCAAACTTGAGGGGGAGACTGAATGGAATACTGGGTTGCAAGTTGTGGTTCCTCAGCCTTTTTGGGCTAAGAGTCTTAGTGTAGCGCATGACAGTCCTTTTGCAGCTCACTTAGGTGTGTCTAAAACCTATGATTTTTTTTGGCCTGGACTAAAGACCGATGTTATGGCTTACTTCCAAACGTGTCCTACTTATCAAGAAATAGGGAAACCGAATCAAACAATTCCACCGGTCACTTTGCATCAAGTTCCATAGGGGAACCATTTGAACACATAATTTTAGAACCGTTGCCTAGGACAAAGTCCGGAAATCAGTTTCTGCTTACAGTCATGTGTGTATCTACTCAGTATCCAGAGGCTATACCACTTAGGAAGATTACCGCCTCAACAGTTACGAAAGCTCTTTTGAGGTTCTTTTCCACGTTTGGATTACATAGAAATGTTCAGTCCGATCGCGGCACGAATTTCATATCGTCATTATTTCAACAAGTATCATCACAGCTAGGCATCAAACATACAACATCCAGTCCATATCACCCGGAATCACAAGGAGCTCTGGAACAATTCAATCAAACACTCAAGACTATGCTCAAGGCTTATTGTTTTGATACTGGTCGAGACTGGGATGAGGGAATACCTTTGGTTTTATTCGCAGTGCGAGAGGTAGTGCAGGAATCCTCCGGTTTCAGTCCTGCTGAACTTGTTTTCGGACATACAGTCTGTGGACCGCTGAAAGTTTTACAAGAGACTATGTTAACTGACCCTAACTCCCAAAATTAACCATCTCGAAGTATTTAGTGGTATGTGAGTGAATTTAAGGAACGTTTGCATAAAGCTTGTGAGTGTACTAAACAGCACTTAAGCTGTTCTCAGAGCAAAATGAAGAAACATTTTGATACAAAGGCTATGGTACGCACTTTCCAGCCAGGTGTCGCGATTCCGTCCCTCCCCGCCGCACGGAAGGCTCGCGGCCTCCGTCGCACGCAGCGCGGACGCGCTGCTTCT